>CAUYRH010138836.1:0-23509 GCA_963574655.1 Perodicticus potto | reverse complement strand
AGCCTCTGGTGGGCATTGGAGGTCCCCCTCCTTGCCTGTCATCCAGCCCGCTGGCTCTTCAGCTGGCTGCCGCAGCACCAACACCACCGAGGAGGAGGTGGCAGGTCCGCCAGCTCCGCTGAGCTGGCTAGGGTGCCAGATGTCCTGCATCAATTCTCCCTCTCCGAGTAGAAACCCTAACTGCTATTAGGGAAGAGGGGCGAAGACTCAATCTAACTGCTTCCTGCTGAATCGGGCGATGATAGAAGGGGGCAGTTAGGGTTTCTCCGGAGGGAGAGAGATACAGGGGTTCATGGACTGGGACCATCTTTATTGCGCAACATAAGATTCTTATTGGTGAACATAGGAGATCAGCGTAAAACAGGGTGAGATAAGAAGATCTCAGAACTTTTTTGTTGTTGTTGGTTTTAAATCTGACTTTATATATAATATTCAAACTTCCCATTTAGGGTTTATCACACTGAAAAATAAGAGCTCAGTTCTTAGCGGTGTTCACTCACATATTAATTCTTTTCTTTTCTTTTTTTTTTTTTCCGTAGAGACAGGGTCTCACTTTATTGCTCTTGGTAGAGTGCCGTGGCATCACACAGCTCACAGCAACCTCCAGCTCCTGGCCTTAGGCGATTCTCTTGCCTCAGCCTCCTGAGTAGCTGGGACCACAGGCGCCCGCCACACGCCCAGCTATTTTTTTGTTTTTGCAGTCCCCCCGAGGCCGCGTTTGAACCCGCCACCTTCGGTATATGGGGCTGGCGCCCTACTCAATGAGCCACAGGCACTGCCCTTCTTTTCTTTCTTTCTTTATTTATTTTTTCTTTTTTTTTTTTTTTGAGACAGAGTCTCACTTTGTCACTCCCAGCAGAGTACTGTGACATCATAGCCCACAGCAACCTTAAACTCTTGAGCTCAAGCAATTCTCTTGCCTTAGCCTCCCAAGTAGCTGGGGCTGGGACTACAGGCACCCGCCACAGCGCCCAGCTATTTTTAGAGATGGGGTCTCACTCTTGCCCAGGCTGTTCTCAAACTCCTGAGCTCAAGCAATCTACCTGCCTTGGCCTCCCAGAGTGCTAGGATTATAGGCGTGAGCCACCGTGCCTAGCCCTCACATACGAATTCTTGGTTAATGTGCTTTCCAGAGCTTTGAAAATAAAGATTTGAAGCATGTTAAATGTTTGATACTGGGTAACCACTTATTAAATGTTTGATACTGGGTAACCACTTTAGCACAGTGTCCTCTAAATTGGAGTCCCCAAGGCCCAGCTGAATCCTGCTGACAATAATAGAATATGCTAGATCATCCATAAATGTGCTGGTAACTCCGATATTAGTTGTCCCTGACCTCAACATTACAAAGTTTTCTTGTCACTTGAAAAAGATAAACTTCAAGAACATATTGCCAAAATACGCACACAGTCATTTGTAGGTAGTGATTTGAAGGCCCACGATTTGCTTTCTAAAACTAAGCTGAGGAGAGTGAAGCCCATGATGAAAAAATTAAACAGGAAAACTAAACTTGGAAGTGCTGGAGATACAAGGTTTGGGTTGAGGGGAGGTCAAATTGGACCTCAAAGAGTATGAAGCAGGCCTTTCAGTGCCTGAAAACCATCCCTACAATTGAGGCCAAGTGTTTATTGAAACCTTTACAACTTTTTTTGGTCTGTACCTTTTAAAATAAGAAAATCAGTATTTGCTGTGAGGAGAGCTATTAATAAACACAAGCCCAAGGCTCACACGCCAAGTGAGTGTCTGCGTACAAGCATCTAGAACAAACCAGTGCAGAGAGCTCAAGATTTGGGTCCAGAAAATTCTGGGGTGGAGCTTGGCCCCTCCATGACCTACGTTGAGTGAATCATTCTGTCTTCTTGTATCTCTGTTTCTCTCTCTGTGGTGTGGAGAGGTTGAACTACGTCCTCCAGGGGCCTTTCTGTCTCTGGTAATGTTTCTAGACCCCACGTGGACACTGTGAAATCATTTTCCTAAGGTCAAGCCCTGTAATTAGTATCCTTGGGAAAGAAACTGCCCAGGACGGAGCTGGATATGCTCTCTGAAGACCCGGCTTGCTGGTGGGACTAGACACCAGCCTTTCAATATTAGGATTAACTGTGATTACTGTCCTTAGGATTTTCCTTCCCCTTTCCGCAGAAAGATGAATTCTGTGTGTACAGGACAGCTGTGTCCAGGCCAGCACCGTGGCGAGATCCAGCTCCGAGGTGACTTCATACAGCCGGTGTTTGAAGCCCGCCTACCCAGACTTGGGTATTTATAGCAGAGAAGAAGCTAGGAAAAAAAATTAAATATGCTACACCCTTCTTTATACTATGTGGGACAGAGACAGGCATTGTGAGGAATTTAGAAGGCAGAGCTGTATAATCCAGCAAGATATTTTTAAATGCTGTTTGTTGCAGTTGGCAGGACCAGTGTTTCAAAGAGGAGGGAAAATGAGAGTAACTGAGAATGACAGGCTGCCAGGAATTCTGAAGGCTGGGACGTGGAGCTCGGCGCGCTGAGGTGCACAGGCTCTAAACTTGGGTTTATTCATAGTCACCTACTTTGAACAGGGTTTGGGCAGGTTGGGATGAGGATCTAGAGCAGTGGTATGGGTCCTCTGTCCAGCTTCCCCACCAACCTGGGCACCCTTCAGATCCCAAATTGAAAATCAGTGGCATATTCTGGAGAAGGCAGAACGTACGGGGGGGGCAAATGTCGCATCTGTGAAAGCCTAGGACCTGGTTGTTTTTCAGTCCATCTCAGCAGCCGGGTAAATCAGGTTGCTCATGGGGACACAGTTTGGAAGCAAGTTGCTTGCAGCTGTTCTGAACGTAATCCTCCCAGGACAGGCTGAGCAGGCCAGCAACTATGCTGGGACCCAATTCAGTAGCAGGTGAGAAGGCTTCAGAGGCAGAGCTGCCTCTGAAAAGGCATCAGAATGATCCCTCCTGTCCCGTGGACACTCTGAAGTATCTTAGCTAGTTGGTCTTTAAGGAGAAGGATGGTAGTTAGAAAAGAGGGGGGTCTTGGGATGAGCAGGGGAGAGGCCAGGAGTTCAGTTTGGGGTGCATTCATTTGTTTATTCAACAAATATTTATTGACTCACTGTGTACTTCATCGGGGACTGTTCCAGGTGTTGGCAATAGAACAAATGAATAAAGGAGACCCAGAGAGGGCAGGGTGCAGACCCTGTGTGTGGTGAGGAAGAGCAGGGTGTGCTAGGGCACCCCATGAGGCCCGCCTGGCTGGAGTGAGTGTGGTAGTTGCAGTTACGAGTCAGGTAGGGGCTTGTAGGCCATTGTGCAATAGTTCTCTGGCATTTAATTCTGAGGAATCTAGAAGCCATTGGAGGACGTAAGCACAGAATGACATCTGATTTGTGTTTCAGCAAGGATACCCTCCCTGCTGTGACAATGCTACTTGGATGTGTATGGGGGTGCAGTCATCCAGGCGAGAGGGTGGTGGCTTGGGCCAGGGTGGCAGTGGAGGTTGTTGGATGTATCTTGAAGTTAAAGCTAAGCGCTTGCCAACAGCTTGGATGCATGAGGTATGAGACAGGAGTCAAGGGTGACTCCAGGGCTAGTGATCCGAACAGCTGTAAGCAGGGAGTGGCCCTTGACTGAAGTGGGAGAGCTGTGTATGGAAGAAGCAGGGTCAGGCCAGAGATCCCAGTGTGGCTGTGGTTGTTTGTCTCAAACATTAACATACAGAAATGTCGAATAGGGGCTAGCTGGGAGCAGGCCACGTTGAGTTGCAGTAATCGCGTGATGGGTGGAAATGTCGCCCTTCTTTGCCTTTCCAGAGGGTGGGCATAGTCCAGCAGGGCTGGGATAGACTGAGGAGTTAGAAATTTAATATTCAGTCTTTTAGTCTTTGGACAGTGGCCTTGTGAGCCTCTGAATTTTGCTCTGTAGCTTCTTTGCAGGCAGCCACCAGGCTTTAATGAAGATCATCAACTCTGTTTCCTGTCATTAGCATGGGGCCTGTTTAATTAGGCCCAGTTGTTCTATGGATCACTGTGACTTTGTGTGAATGTCCTTCAATTCTACAACAGCCAGACTCTATTTTCAGGCAGCTTTCAGGCAACGGGAGGTCAGGTGTGGGTCAGAAATTTAACCAGAAAGAGACTTCTCTTAGTCTCTTAAATGATTTGAGAAGGCACAGGGACCCAGAGTAGTGTCAGATTAGCTTGGCATCCACATGCCTGTTAGATGCTGTGACCTCAGCTCCTCAGGAGTGGCAGGGTACAAGTAGCTAAGAGATGGAATGGGAAAGAGTTGCCACTGCCTGACCTCCAGATGGTTACTTGGTGCCTCTGAAGCTCAGCTTTCCTCTTCTGTTGAATGGACATACTGGCTTGGTGTGGTGGTTCACACCTGTAATTCCCGGGCTTCAGGAGGCTGAGGCAGGAGGCCAAGAGGTCACTGGAGGCCAGGAGGTTAAGATAACCTTTTGTCTCTACAAAAAATAAGAAAAATTATCTGGATGTGGTGCCATGTGCCTGTAGTCCCTACTACTTGAGAAGCTGAGGTGGGAGGATCACTGAGCCCAGGAGTTTAAGGCTACAGTGAGCTATGATCAGGCCATTGCACTCCAGCCTGGGCAACAAAATGAGACTCTGTCTCTAAAATACATACATGTATTTGTGTATCTGTATATAGGTATACACAGATAATATGTGTATGTGTATGTCATAGGGTTGTCATTTTAGTGGTTTTTCCATCCTAGATTTATATTAGAATCACCTGGAAAGCCTAAACATTAATGTGTGTCTGTGTGTCTGACAATTTTAGGGCCACACCTTTAGAAATTATGAAATAAGTAGTCTGGAGTGAGGCCCAGACCATGTGGGTAGAGTTCTTGGGAGAGCCTGGTACATAGCACTCAGACATTAGCTGTTATTAGTGGTTAAAGCATCATTGTTCGGGAGTGATCTTTTTCTGCCCCACCCAGGATGGTGACTTTCCTTCACTTCACAGCTCTGTCACTTTGGCCTTCCCTCAGCTGGAGGGCTCACCAAAGAACAGCCGAGAGAGTGCTGGTTGAATTGTTAAGTTTACTTGGAAAGGGCAAAGGTAGAGAGCTAGAGTGGAGTGGCGCCTCAGCATGTCATTTACCCCACTGGTAAATGAAGTGGGTACTGTTAATTTCCACCTTTAAGAGGAGGAAACAGACACAGAGAGGTTAAGTCACTTGCTCAAGGTCACGCAGGTAGTGAGTGGTAGACGCTGCAGTCAAACCCAGGCGGCCTTGGCAATCTGGATTCTCTGTTCCTTAACCACACATGTTTCTTCCCTGTCAGAGAATGCCCAGCTCTGGTCCCCACCCATACCACTCCTGGGTCCAACCTTTAGAGAGTCAGGCCCTGGGCCGGGGGCTGCACTTGTGTGTTAGAGTGTCATTCTCATCATTCATCGCGTGAACTTTTACTTCAGTTTTGCCACTGAAGAAACTGAGGCTCAGAGAAGTTCAGGAGGCATAGCTAGTAAGGGACATAGCAGGATTCAAATAAATATCTATTGGGCTCCCAAGTCCTCATTTACCCTGCTGCGTCCCTCCTTCTCCTCCCATTTTGGGGAGTGGCCTGGGTGGGGACGTAGCATTTGCAGTGATTTCCTGAGCAAAGAAATGAATAGCTTGGCCCAAAAGGGCGAGAGGAGCTGAAGCCAGGCCAGAGCATCCCTTCTCTGTCCCTGAACAACTAAGGCATTTACGTGCCTTAAAATAGCGGGTCACCCCGTAGGGTGGCCTTCCTGACGGCCTGAGACCTGTGGAGAAGGTATTTGTTTCTCTGTGTGTATAAAGGCATGTCCTGCAAAGCACATTTTGCTTCTCTTCTGCCAGTGTGAATGAAATTGCCTCTGAATGATTGTGTCTTGGTTGCTTAAAATAGTTCAAGAGGAAGAATGTTTGGAAGCTGTTAGCTCCTTGAGTCTATTCCCTTGATTTATGACACCTTAGAAAGTGCCGGGCCTCTTCTTGTTTACCCTTCTGGCTTTTCCTTTCTACCGTATTTGAGTCCTGTGTCATCGTAAGCCAAAGGCATTTGTCACCAGCAAAAGCAGCAACCTTTCCTAAGTAACTTATTAGGGCTTTTCAGACATTTAATTTTTTTTTTTCCTTTTTTTGCAGTTTTTGGCCGGGGCTGGGTTTGAACCCACCACCTCTGGCATATGGGGCCAGTGCCCTACTCCTTTGAGCCACAGGCGCCATCCTTTTTTTTTGTTCCTTTTAAAAGAGACAAAAATGAGGAAAGGCCATTTGTTTTGGACTTGGCCATTTCTGTCTTCAGTCGCAAAGGTTCCAAGAGCATGGCCACAGCGTTTGCTCTGGGGTGAAAAAAGTTTTATTTTTTGTTCACACTGAGGCCTGCCCTGGGAAGTCATGAGGTTTTTTGCAGTCTCCATCTGATGGTGCCTAGGCGGCCTAACGTGCCATGAGTGAGAGAAGCCACAGTGCTACTCAGCTCAGTGCAGAGGCCACCGGCCACATGTGGGTATTTAGATTTAGTAAAATCCAATAAGGTTAAAAAATCAATTTCCTCAGCCATGTAAATTGCTCAGTCATCACACGTGGCTAGTGGTTACCATATTGGACACCACAGGTGCAGCACACCTCCGTCATCGCAGACAGTTCTATGGGACAACTCGGGCTTTAGAGTGAGTCAGTGGTCGGTTGGACTTTGGGCTAGCTTTCTGGGTTTTTACAACAGGTTTAAAATTTTAACTGTTCCCCAGCTTCTCGGAAACCCTCTGTTTGCAGAAAGGGGAAGATTCATGGAAGTAGAGATTAAAGCCACTGATTCTTGTGGCTCTAACCTCTTGACCTTTGACACACAAGGTCGGGTTTTATGATCTCCGAGCTGTGTGGCCTACTGTAAGTCACTTAGCCTCTCTGAGGTTGTTTCCTTGTCAGTGAGATGGTGACTCTAAAAAACGCCTCCTAGGGCTTCTGTGATGATTAAAGCAAGTGGCAAAATGTGTATAAAACAATTAGCATCATGCTTGCCACACAGCGAGAACTGAGATGTGTTACCAAGTTTCGCATGCATTTTCTCGCGTGAGCCACACGATATGCTCAAGAGGTAGAGACTCACTGATTTCCAGGTGATGAGATGGGCTTTAGGCAGTGGTCTTGCTTCTCTCACTCTTGCTGTTCCTCCTGCTCACATCCTTGAGCTTGGCTTCTGCCTCTTTCCTCCTGAGCTTGTTCAAGGCCTCCTGGTCTTACATGAGTCAGAGGATGTTTGACTGTAGGAACTCTTCTGAGCTCACTTACTTCCGTGAACTCTCTGTCCCATCCTCAATTTGAAGTGGACTCTTTTCAGAAGCATTCTGCTGAGAGCCAGCCTGTTGGTGTCTACTCAGAGAGCTGCGGCCAGGGGAGCTACCACCAGAATCAGGGGCTTCCTGGAAGGTGAAGTTCATCCAGGAGGTTAAGGTTCTTAGTACTTCCTGTGCCTTCTGCACCCTCTGCTTTGAGGACTGAGCCTAATGGAGCCCTCTGTGAGATCTTAGCACAGGGTGTCTTTGGGGAAGGATATTGTGAATAGTAGGGCCAACAGAGGCCTCTCTTGAGACAGAGAAAGGATCCTTCTGAGAGGATATTTGGTCACATCTGGGGCCTGGGTTCAACTCTCAACTCCGCCCTTCACTTGCCCAGAACGTGTAGCTAGTTATTTAACTTTTCTATGTCTTGCCTTTCCCATCTGTGAAATGGGGATAGTACTAGAACCTACAGCAGCAGGCTGGTTGTGAGATTGAAAGGAGATGATACAAAATAAAGCGTTTAGCCCAGCACGCAGCACCTAGCAGCCAGGATGAGCGGCTAGCGCCATTCCCTGTAGCCATTGCTTCCCCATCGTGGTGTTTGTGCTTTCTCGTTCACGTGTCTGAATTTCTACCTGAGGATGGATGTATTCCCAGTCATAGAAAGGGACCCAGAAGGGGTTAGCACATAACATGAATGTCTGAGTCCAATTTGCACGTTATGGGCTCCACGTGGTCTTTTATCTCCTTTCCTCCCGTCCCTTCTTTCTGGAGGATGGAGGGGATAGAAAGCATGACTCTGCAGTTCCCATTTCTGCGTGTGGTCACCAGTAGCTCGCTTCCTTCCTGCTGTTCCACAACAGGCGCCACCCAAACAGTATAATCAGAGCTGGGTTATTTCTATAGGATTAATTTGCGGTGTGAAGCACCCATCTATTTATGCAATTGCCACTCATCTGCCAGCATCCAGAATGTGCTAAATCTGCCGCTGGTAGTTAAATCCTGATGACTTGGAAGTGTATGTAGGGAATCCAGTAATTTTCATCACAACCGTTACAAGAGATGGGTTTAAATTGGGGGAATCCAAATGCTGCTGAGAAAATGATTTCTCTTTCTTTCTGGATGGTTCTATGGAGGGAGACACCAATCTCAAAGAGAAGTTTCTAAGAGAAGAAAGGAAGGGCATGAGGCCAGGATATTGCCTTACTCTGTTGTCATTTGTGTGACTTGGGCGCCCCGTGGGCCCTCCCAGGCTGACCAAATCATTGCCCTTTGTGTGGCTTTCCTGGCACTGACAGATCGCTCTTGGTTAATGGGTAACGCTGTCTCTTCTTGCCCAATACTCGCTTTGTTTGTTATCTGTACCGTGGGCTCCTCCATTATCAGTAGGGCCCTCAAAGCTAAAAGAACCCAGTGTGTGGTACGAGGTGTACGTGTTGACCTGGAGCTTGAACCCACATATCTCTTCCTCTTAAGTCTGTCATTTTCAGGCCTGGCTGATCGCTGAAATATCGTGAAGAGCTTTAAAAATTCATATTCTGGAACTCACTCTGGGTATATTAAGTAAAAACTTCTAAAAGTAGGGCAAGAACATCTGTACTTCTTGAAACTGTTCCCGAGGTGATTCCAGATAAACAGGCAGATTTGTGAATCTCATCCTATGTCCCTGGGAGGTGGGTTTTTGTTCCGGGTTCCTCTAATGGAAAGGCCGGGCAGAGCGGCTGGTCTCTGAGGGTCTCCTCTGAGTAGTAATGTGAAGATATAGTGGTCAGAGTATTGAGCAGGGGGAGATAAGGAGAGGTGTGGCTTTGGAAAAGGTAACAACGGCCAATGTTAGTGGCATGCTGCCTTGTTTATCCTCTCAAGTAAATGTGAGGAGGCAGTGATAAGAATATAGATTGGTCTTTGTTGAGTGCCTAGTATAAGATGAGCAAGATAACTAAGTGGCTTGCATGCATTATCTCATGGAACCTCATTACAGACTGTGAGCTGAAGGTCACATTATTTGTCCCCATTTTACAGATGAGGAAACTGAGGCCTCAAGGCAGTTCAAATGGCCTGTCCAAAGTTACACACACATAGCAGGTGGCAGAGTAGGCATTTGAGATTAGCGCAGTCAGCCCTCAAAGCCCATGCCCTCCTTCTATGCTGAGAGTCTAAATCACAAGCATTGGGTGATTGGGAATGCGTCAAACGAGGATTCTGTGTTATAAGTAGAATGTCTGTCTTTCAAGAAGAATGCTTTATGCCCACTCTCCTCAGGGCTCTGTCCCTTGGCCCTTCCAGCTCTTGGCTTTCAGAACCTTATCATCCCCCTCCAGGCCCTCCAGTCAGCCACGCTCTTCCTCCTGGAGGCTGTCTGTGTTCTGGTCTGCTGGTCTTCTCTGCACCCCTCTTGTTCCCCCCTGCTTCTCAGCCCCTGCATGCAGGTCTTTTCCCTGGACAGAGGCCTACAGTCAGGGCCATCCTCAATAAATAAGTCATTTCCAGAGTGCTGCAGTCACCACCCAGGGTGCAAGCTCAGCACAGGCCTCCGCTTGGTCAGCAATCATCTTAGTCTGGCCCCTGGTACTCAGGTGACCTTCCTCTTCTGTAGACAGTGAGCAGTAGAGCTTTGTGTCTGAGGGTGTGGGTGTGCGACTGCACTGCCTGACTTCCAGTGCTGCTTCAACTTGACAATGACTTCACCTCTTCATGCCTCAGTTTACTTGTCTGTAAGATGGAAACGATACTACTTCTGTCATATAGTAGTCGCAGGGACTAAATGAGATATATCTTCTAAAATGTTTGAAACATCGTCTGGTATCCATGAGCAAGATGTTAGTCGTTATGATGATGGGCGATGATGACAATAGTGACTGTTTGGCTGTGTGTCTTTGGTGACCCTTCCCTGGTGTGGAGAGGGAGCTCACCCATGTGCTAGCACATCCTGAGATCTAGTCCTTTGGAGACAAATCTGGGTTAAACCCGAGTGAAGCTGCTTTTTAAATGTGACCCTGAGCTGGTCGCTCAGCCTGTTTTGTTGTTAATCTATAAAATGGAGATAACAGTAATACCTGCCTTGTGGTATTGTAAAGGTGAAGTGCAACCATGAAAGCACCGCCTCTCATAAGGTCATAGGCTCAGCTGGCACTGAATGAATAAACTTCAGTAATACAATTAAGTGAAAAAAAATCAGCTCAAAAGTTGATGTGCAGCATGATACAATTTTTATAAAGTTAACTTTTTTTTTTTTAACTTTCAGGAGTACATTCCAGGTATGATATTAATAACTCTGAAAAAGGGCCAGTGGGGGGATGGGAAACATGGATAATCCTTGTCTCATGGGGAGAGGGGAGAGAGGATCATATGGCTTAGACGTAGGTAGATGATTATCAAGGCTCTAGCTTTTGTTTTGGAAATTAGTTCACATTATTACAAGTAACTAAATGTGGTCATGAACCAAAGATTATAGTAAATCCAATTCGTGCACCTGAGGGTAAAAAAATTAGTGAGTTCTCAATAGGAGGTAGCCGCTGCTTATTATGCCACAAAGCACCTGGGCCGTGCCACAGGCCACCATTCATGCTCTTCGGGATTGCCGGTCATCTGTGCAAAATGCCCTGAGAACCGAGTTTTTCCTCCTCTGCCCACAGTGGCTTCCACACAGAAACACAGAATAGTAGGGATATTTAAGTTGCCTTGTTCCTTAGGTTCTTAGGTCTTGGGCATAAGCTGAAAAGAGCTGAACAAAGACGGAGTTGTTTTTGTCCGTGCTGTGCCAGATGTAAAGGCTTTCTTTTCATTCACCATAGCTGGGAGATTTTCCTTCCCTTGGAAGGAAACATTTGGGTTGGATCTGATGGTGTTTGCCTCGGTGTGATCCTAGACCTTTCTGCCGCCTTTGCTACCACCTGGCCTCGTGACCTTGCCTGTGGCTTTTCACCTGTGGTTCCCTTCCCTTCGTGGAAAGGGGAAGGGCGGAGTTGTTGGGACACCTCAGTCACTTGCTTCTAGTTCCCTGGCATCTGGGTATAAGGGACCCTCACATCCTGCCCGTCTCCTCCGATTCCACCAAGGGGGAGGAGATAAGGGCGTAGGTTTTGGAGTTAAGGGAGATCTTGGTTCAGTTTTGGCATCTTCACTGTGTCCTTTGAGTTAGAGAAGCATTATTTTTCTTGCATTTTAAATCAAGATATATAAAGTCCAGAACTTAAGTGCATGGTTTGGTGAGTTTTTACCCAGATATCCACCTGCAGAATAACCTACCCTGCTCAAGACCCTCCTGTCCAGGAAAGACCCTCATGGCCATTCCCTGTTAGTGCCTACCTCAAGTAACTATTGTTCCTGACTTTTGTCACCTTTGATCAGTTTTGCCTGTTTTTGGACTTGTGAAGGTGGATACGTTATTAAACCTTTCTGAGTTTAACAGGGATATTTTTAAAAGTGAAAATGTAGTACTTGTGCTGTTAGGAGACTCAAATAGGACAACACAGGTTAAAATCACTAGAAAAATCATTGTGAAACAAATGACACTTAACAAGGTTGGTTTTACACCCCTTGTTGACTTCAGAGTCTTCTCTGGAAAACAGCAGGCGTTTTGCATTTTCCCTCAGAGTTTGTTCCATCGGTGGCTTTTAGGATTTCTTACTAAAACCAGTTTTTCTTGCTTAATAAGGCAGAGGAAATGGGCAGGAAAGCAGAGTTCTGCTGCTTTTGCCACTTTTTCAAAGAGAGTCTGTTTGCTCTATTAGCAAAATCAACAGAGGCCTTGCTGAATAGTGGGTTAGGCGGGACCACCTCCCCTAGGCAGGGGTCCCTGCATGCCAGGTTTGCTGAAGGGCCTGGAGTCGGTCACTGTGTGGTTTCACACGAAGCAGGAGGAGACACTTTTTCTAATCCTCCTTATAAACACAAAGCAAAAGACAATATCAACGTTTGTGATTGGCTAGAATCCTACAGTTAGAATTTAATTCCTTAGGTCAAGGGCTGGGGAAGCACAGTGCCCTGAGTGTGTCTGGGACAGGAATTGCATTTGGGGAGGGTAACACTTAGGGACGTATGATTCCATTTGACCGTAGTCAGCGTGATTTGTGGGATATCCTTTCCCGAGGGTTAGGCCTTCCTGAAGGAGAAGGTGGAGCTGTGCAGGTGATAGGTGGCAGAGAAGAGGCAGGAGGCCGAGAGAGGTTATGGGGGTGAATGCCCTGAATGCAATGTGGGCTAAGGCTAGGTCTGCTCCCAGGCCATCCTGAGCACTTTCTTTATGTCAAGTGTTGGGTCCGAATAGTGGTGAAAAGTTACCGTCTCTGCCCTTCAGGACCTTTAAGTTGGAGAGGAGGAAGAGCCCAGCAGTTGTAACGCGCATGCCATGTGCAACACTGGGAAGACTGTGGCCTCTAAATCAGATTAGAGGCGTGGGGATATCACAGTCCTGCACTGAGTGTCATTTGTGTTGAGATCTGAAAGATAAGTAGAAGTTAGCCCTCAGACATCTCCAACATGGGACTCACACCAGTTTAGATATGGCACTCTCTCTATCCAGGGATAACAGTGTAAATGAGATTTGGCTCTTACTGAACTACTTGACTCTTTTGCTAATGGCAAAGCCATGGGTGTTTCGTTTTTTTGTTTGTTTGTTTTTGTTTTTTGTTCTCCCTCTCAGCAATCTTGCAGCCCCTCCACCCTGTGTGATGTAATTTTGAATGTATGGGTCTCCTAACTGTGCAAAATGTTTTCATTTCTTTTTGAGGTGAGTGAAAGAAGCCGGATGGAAAGGTCGTTTATAAACTGAAGACTTTTTTAGTAAGAATTTATGAGGAAGACAGTAACCTTACTGCAGAGCCAGAAGAGAGAGATGTGCTTGTTGTGGAAGAGATACCCCCTTGGCATCCGTCACATGGCTAGTCATGGCGTTTGGGGCCGGCATGCCAAATTTCTCCAGTTGCCATGGGACCCAGACTTAGACAGGAAATCATGGTAGGGTGGGAAGGAGTCCAAAATACACATGGTTGGTATACATGCTGCAGTTAGAAAAGACAGTAAGAGAACAGTCTATTTATTTTCCTGAACAAGTACTGCAACGTCAGTGGGGGTCATTTTTCCAAGACTCCTTACGTTTTATGGACCTGATTTTCAGGCTTTCATTTTTTCCACATTAATACATAGGTGAGTTGAAATGACCCTTTTACATGTTTGTGGTGAGCACGACTTAGGTTTGTTGTATATTTTTTTTTTAAGCCTCCAAACTAAAAAAGAAGCAAAGTCCCCTTGGTCAGGGGGACTTTTTTTTCCTGTAACACCTAGAAGGACTGTCTTTCTGGTTTTAATATAGCTGTCTGTCTCTTTCTTGCATGCAGCCTGTTTGAAACCCAGCACGGCCTCCTTTTATGGTATGTACCAGTGGAACATAGGAGGGGGTCTGCTGCAAGGCTGGGTTTCTTGGAAATCTCTGCTGCCAAGTTCAGCAACTGAAATATCTCATTCATAAAGAAGCACATTTGCATACTGCTTGTGAAGTTGTTAAATTGAAAAATCAGGAAGGGGATCTTACTTGTACATTTGCAGATGTAGCTCTGGAAAAGTTCAGAAGGGGCCTGACTGCACATAGTTTGGGAACAGTTCCAGGCCTCCAGAGGAACATTTAACGGGTCTCTATTGATAGCATTTTCCATGAAATGCCCTGACATATTTCTTGGAGAGTTGCTAAACTGTTGATAAAATGACAGCTATTGCATGGGGCTTGCACCCCTGTACCCCATGGACAACTCATCGACAACTCTGTCTCTCCTTCTCACTGGGTTTAATTTATTGATTGAATTCATTGTATCGAGTTTATTGCCTTTACCCCACACTACGAACTTATAACCATGGTCATTTTAGGAGTGAGAGGTGATGATAGTAATCCCTAATAGAGGTACAGTGCCTTATGGTTGCTACAAAGTACTTTTACGTTCTTTTTCATTTGATCTCATAGCCTTTACAGCTACCATTTATTGTCTTTATTGTATGTCAGGCACATTGCTAAATGCTTTATAAACTTTACCTTATTTAATCCTTAAAACAACCCTATGCAACAATATTCATATGTAGTCCCATTTTTATAGATGAGGAAGCTGTGCTCAAAGAGATTAGGTCTCTTGCCTGGGATCACATAGCTAGTTGAGCGGGGACTAGATATTTGAACCCAGATCTACCAGCTCAAAGCCCATGTTCCTAATACCATGCAATACTGCCTCCTATGCTCCCTATGTTACAGGCAGAAGGCTTGATTGGCCCTTGGAAGAAAATTCAGTGCAAAAGGGGTTATTTGAGATCCCTTGGTGAAGAATTGACCCAGCAGGGACCAGAAGTTAGGTCTCGTGTGCACCAGTGCTTTGTCATTACCCAAGACCTGTTTATCTGAGCAGTATTTGCCAACTGAGGTTCCTGATGCTTCCAGGAGAGCAGCCACTTGGTCAGAAATGACCAATCCTGTGCTTATACTTCCGGGCAGATGAGTAGGAGTTCTGGGAATCGGTTGCACCATTCTTGTATTCCAAGTAATTTGATTGACACTAAGAAGCCATAAAATTGTTACTTCTAAGTATACTTATTTTTAAAATGTCTGCATCAGGACGCTCTGCAGGCTGCAGACACAGTTCAAACCAATTTAAGTAAAGGAAATTTACTGGCTTATGTAAAATCCATGAAGTAGTGTTGTACGCAGTCCTTCAGCTGTGCTTTGATGCAGGGGTTCAGTGGTGTCCTCAGGATCCTGTTTCTCTTGCTTCCGCTCTCTGAATTCTGCCCCTGGGTTGGCTCTGTTACCTGGCAGCCTTTCTGCTGTGATGGTAAACTGGTTGTAGCAGCCTCAGCTTTTGAAGCCTAAGAGGAAAAGAAGCAAGTTGGATTCCCTGATAGTTCAAACAGAAAATTCTGGATTCGAGTCTTTAGCTCTGATTGGCCTGGCTTAGGTCATGTGCCCGTAACTGAACCAATCACTGTAGTCCAGAGCCACATGCTTTCCGCACGTTGGGAGGAAGCCTTCCTGGTCTGAAAACCATAGGTGGGCTGTAGCTATGAGAGGAAGGGTGGATGCTGTGGAGACAAGGTACTTGGGTGATCTGAAGAGAAAGGTAGAATGGAAAGCTGGTCTTACAGAGAAACATGTCTGCCACATTGGGGCGGGGGGTGGGCAATGGTAACTTTTTACTGAAAGGGTTTCAACAGACCCTTAAAGAGAGTATCTTTTAGCTGCTGCTGTTAGAGCAATTATTATTTGTTATATTCACTGACTTCAGTGTATACACATATTTGTTCTAATGGAACCTTTCCTCTCCGGAAGAAAAACACTTCTTTAGAGTGCCTCTCAAATGTTCAGATTAAAGGTTTGAGGGAAGGAGCCATTTAGGCCCTGAATAGCTTGCAGACTGGATTTATTTCTGTCTTAATGGTATCTTAAATTATGCCAAATGAATTAAAATGTCACATCTCTTTCTTCCAGTCTGTCTCCAATTCAGTGCTCCCTTGACATGCTTGAAGTTTTAGTTAGACCGTTTGGCCTGAGCTGCCTGTTGAAAAATACCACATTATAGAAAAGTCTATTTCACAGATTCTTGTTTTTAATCAGCTGCAGATGCACAGGGAAGGTGTGATAATATTAGAGACCATATGTTTGCAGGATTCTGGATGGCAAAGTGGCTAATTTGCTTTCCTTTTCAGAACTAAACCAGCAAAGGAGGGGTATTTATTAAATGTTCCTTTTGAAGAACCTACTATAGCTAACTAGATCCAGATAGTGTGGCTATTGAGCCAACAAGGAAGGGTTCCTTCAGTGCCTGCCACATGACCAGCATCGTGGGGGACACAAAAGAAATGGCTTCTGCTCTGGAGGAATGAATGATCCCATTGCAGTAATAACAGAAACTGTTTATTTAGGAGTTACTATGTGCAGGCTCAGCGCCAAGAACTTTGAGTACAACGCCTCATTTAATCCTCACAATGCCAGTAAGGGCAGGTACTGTTAGCCTCATTTTTCAGAGGAAGCAATAGTCTTTAAGAGGTTAAGCATCCTGCCCTGACAAAAGCCAGCGAGCATCAAAGCCAGCCTCTCACAGGTCTCTCTCCAGCTGTAAAGTCTTGTCCCGCATGCCGATGCTGTGGACGGGGGCTGTCACTGCAGGATTTCTCACAGTCAAAAAAGCAAGTTCTCTCTCGATAGCATATCTCATCACTCTTGAAACTGGGAAGCCTGGGAAGAAAGAAGATTGCCTGACTGTGGAGGCTGATGCCTTTCCAGAAGGAGGGTACTGGGTGGGCCTGCTGCCAGCCTCTGGCCACAAGACTCCTCCATCTGTCTGACTTCTGACTCTCACTGCCAGTCCAGCCTGTCTGCAAGCGGGACAGCAGGACCAGCCGGAGCACAAACCAAGTCTTTTTATTTTGGAATTGGGCAGAATCAGAGTTGCCCAGGGCTGCTGGGGCCATAGTAGTCTCAATATTTTCACACTGCTCGATGACACATTTGAGCGGGCAAGCAGCATGGGGGTCGTAAGTGTTAAACAGACTGCGAGGAGCTGAGTCTGGGAAGCGAGACGGCAGACAGTGCGTTCTAACCGCGCACACAAGGCTGCCGGGAGCTGTTTAAACCAGATCCTGCCAAGGTCACAGAAGCAGAAAACATAATCCAGAACTCTTTCAGGCAGGATCGTTTGTTTTTTAGAGGTTTTTTTTTTTCCCTATGTAGTTTCTTTGGGGGAGAAATATATCTGAGAAGGAGGAAGAATACTGAGAGAATTTTCTCTCAGATCCTTAACAGCATGAATGTAGAGTCTCATGGGTGGTATGATGCTATAGAGTTGAGAATTCACCCCCAAGCAATAAGTGTGTAATACTAGGCTAGATATAGCTTTTCCAACAAGGTCCCTGACTCCTGTCACTTTGGGGGTTATTTTCTTTCAAAAGCTAATTGAGATTGGGAAAACTTGGGGGTGAGTGAAGATAACACCTACAGGCTAGGAGTGAAAACCAGGCCTGTTAGTGACCTGTCCAGCAGCTGGGATAAGTAGAGTCCTGGGGTGGGGAGCAGAGTATCTTCCTGAATTGCTCCCATCCCATTAGAAACATCATCTTATCTGATGTTTTATACAGAGCGTAAAAACTAGTGATATCCCTCTTTATCCATAGTAATTTTCTTTGCTCTAAGGTCTACTTTATTTGATATTGTAGCCACATGAGCTTTCTTTTGATACATGTTTACATCATGTATTTGTCCATACATTTAATTTTAACTGGCCTGTATCATTTTCCAAGTGAGTTTCTTGTAAACAGCACATAGTTGCATCTTGTTTGTCTGTTCTACCATTCTATTATATCTTAACTGGTGTGTTTAGACCATTTACATTTAATATGATTATTGGTTTTACTGTATTTGGCTCTAGGTTCTACTTTTTTATTTGTTCTGTTTTTTACTTTTTCTCCTTTTCTGTCTTTTAGATTGTTCAAGCATTCTAACATTCTATTTTACCTATTGTGTGTGTTTTGACTCTATCTCTGTAGTTTGTTTAGTAGGTACTTTAAGAATTAAAAAATACCTGCATACTTAAGGTTTTCATAGTCAACTTTGAAACATTCCTACTTCAAGTGGAATGTATAGAAAGTTTGTCACCTGGCGTGGCACCTGTAGCTCAAGTGGCTAAGGCACCAGCCACACATACCAGAGCTGGCGGGTTCAAATCCAGCCAGGGCCTGCCAAACAACCAAAAAATAGCCAGGTGTTGTGGCAGGTGCCTGTAGTCCCAGTTACTTGGGAGGCTGAGGCAAGAGAATCGCTTAAGCCCAGGAGTTGGAGGTTGCTGTGAGCTGTGATACCACAGCACTCTACCCAGGGTGATAGCTTGAGGCTCTGTCTCAAAAAAAAACAAAAAAAATTTGTCACCTGTAGTTCCCTTTACCCATGGTATAAAATCTAGTTTGGGAGGAGAGCATGCTAACCCATCAGAGTATACAGTATAGAAAGAGAAAAATACCTCAAAGAAAAAAATAGTTGGTTTTACCTCATTCCTTCATTTAGTAAATATTTTTCTAGCATTTGATCAGGCATGAGAATCCCCTCCCTCTTGGGTCGAATGATCCATAGACAAATATTAGTGGTAAGAATAGTAGTAATAATATTTAATTTCATTGAGCACTTATTATGCACCATGCACTGTTCTAAGTTCGTACAGGCTCTTGAGTTATTATTCCAACAACCCTATTGTGTTAGTGCTATGATATCTGAACCTTATAAATAAAACAAAAAGCTTAGCTTGTCCGGGGTCAACCAGACAACAAATAGCAGAACTTTGGGCCCACTGATTTTTACCCTGGAATTATCAGATGGTCTCCAGGAAGGAAGAATGCATCCTGATATATTACTAGTTCTGTCTTGGGAAGCTTGTACTCCTTACCACATTTAGAGTATCTCCTGCTGACAGTCTACTTAAGAGGCTCTTTGTTTTCCCAAACCAGTCCTCTTATCTTCCTTTGAACATGCATGGGCGACCTTCTTTGTGCCAGGGATTATACATATAATACCAAAGCTTTGAAAATTCAACTTCAAATCTCAGGTTAGAACTGAAAACGACTTTTAAATGTGGCCTAATCAGTGTACTTTTCAGATATAGAATGGGAGAAGGGAAAAAAGTGAAGCAGCTTGGCCATGGGAATACCAGTAGAGACTGAGCCTAGATGGACACAGGCCCCCTGGCTCCTGCTTTGGTGTCTTTGTGCCTCTGCTTTCTTGGCAGAAGAGTTTGGGAAGCTGAAGAGTAACAGAACTGGAAATTCTGATCTATAACTGAACAGGGACAGCCAGCAGTCCCCACAGGGGAGCCCCTACTTGCATGCCAAGCCTCAGAAGGTTTTGGCAGCTGGGCTGTGCTATTTAATAACCTTTTGGAGGCTGATCCAGTGGTCTGGCAATATTGCTTACTAAGACTGTGGTTTATTTGTAGCTTTAGATTTTGCATTTCCTGAAGAGGCAGGAGTGGACCCTAATAAGAACTGCTGGAGGGTAACTCACTCAAACTGGCACCTGCTTTTTGGTAACATGACCTAGTGGGGGAATGGCAAATAGATATCACCCGTGGGCCATACCTAATCAAATGATAACTGTCTGTAGTGCTGTGTGGGATTCAGGCTCAGTGAAAGGAATTCAGAGATCCATCGGTGCTGCCCAGGAATAGGGACTGGAGACAGGTCTGTCAGGTATTTACCACCATGAGAGTTAAAGGAAGCCTGGAGTTTTAATTGGAGCACAGTAATACCTGCCCTGTGAAGATTGTTGTGAGATACCAGACCTGCATTATTTAGATGGTTTTTGCATGCCTTTCTGGCCAGTTATGTAGTTTAGATTGTTAGGCGCCCCAGAGGGCTGGGGACTACTGTAGATGCTGTTGGGTTGTTTGCCAAACAGACATTCGATTCCCCCGACCTTCCCTTGTTGCAACAAACCGTGGCTCTCTTCAGAAGTCAGAAGCACTGTGTACAGAGTCTGGGTTTCCCCTGCTGGCTTAGAGATCGAGTCCTGACAGTACTGCTTTTAGCCCTCGTGGCAGTGATTGGTTTAGGAATGGGTGTGTGACCCAATTTAGGCCATTGAGGCATGAGAGAAGCCTGCTGGAAGGGTTTTTCTTTCTTACAGAGGTGACCCAAGTTTGAGGTCTTCAGACTTTTGGATGGCATGTGGGGATGGGAGGTCTGGAGCTACAGCGACCATCTAATGACTGTGGGAAAATCAGACAAAACCCAACATCCTGACGCAGGCCAAGGGCGTGGAGAGAGGGGTAACTTGGGTCCTTGAAGACAGTGTTGAGTCACAGAACTAACCAACTCTGCAGTCGCTCTACCCAGGACCTCTCGTTATGGGGACTAACAGTGCCCTTAACTGGTTAAGCCACCTTTTGTTGCTTTTGTGGTTGGTTTTATATCCAGAAATATCCCAGTGATACACACACCAAGTTCATAGGCATCTTTCTAGATGAAGCAATTATTATCCCTAATAGGTTTTCCTTTTTTCTTTTCCTTTTTTTCTTTTTGAGACAGAAGAGAATTAACCTTTAAATTCTATCCTCCTCTGTAAATCTGTTTTCGAGTTGATTGGTTAACATTTTTCCTTTTCCTATTGAACTCTTCTGAACGTGGTACATTCCAATGATTTGTCCGGAAACATTTAGGAAGGTTTGACTTCTGTGGAATAGGAAATAGGCAGCTGTTCCTTCTGTCCTGGCAGTGATAGTGGTATACTACTTCCATGGTAGTATATTTTTAAGTAGTGCAAAGCAAAACTTTGTGTAAGACTTGGGTGCACATAGCTGAAAGATACAAGCGGTGTCAGGCAATTGGTAAACTTGCACATGCTACTTACCAAGAGAAACATGGCCTTCTCAGGAGAGGGAGGGCAGTGAATTCGCCTTTGCCCATGGGAGAAAAAGTTAGTCTAGTATGTTCTGGACGAGTCAGGAGCCCTCTAACTTAGACACATGGTGCCCAAATACCTCCCTGCTTGGGGTAGGGACTCAGGTTAAGCGAGAAAAGGAAGGATGCACTCAACCCATACAATGGTCCCTTGAGTTTTTCAGGTTCTATTGTACTTGGCTTTGGAGAAAAGATTCCACACCATAGTGAGGCAAGTCCATCCAAGTGCCCTGTTGTCATAAGTCTTTGTATACCTGTGAGGCAGGGCATTGAGTACATTTTTAGGACTCTGCCTTCTGAAATCCATTGCCTAGGAAGGGCAAAATATTCAAATGTTAGCCCAAGTTGAACATCCTTAAGAAAGAAAATATGCTCATTTCTCAAATAAAGACCTCAGTGGTTTCCAAAGCCAAACTAAATTCCTGTTTGGGTAACCCCTACACCTACTTGAGGAAACAGACATAAATCATGCCAAGGTCAGTGAGTGGAGGTCCTAGGGACAGGGCCGTGTGTGTGTCAAGAATACAAATAAGGTAACATGTATTAAGAGATTAGTATGTTCTAGGCACTGGGCTAAATGGTTTATATCTCTTGGGTCATTTTAATGTACCTGCTCTCTAAGAAGGTGGTGGTCTCTCCTTTTGTCTACAAAACAAAACAGGCTGGGAGGTTAATTAATGTAGCACAAAGGAAAGAGTGATGGTGAGGGGATACACACCTGGCTCTGGCCGACCCCAGAGCCCACCTGGTTACTGCATCACAGAGATGGCGGCATCACACCTGCTGGGTGTATGTTGGCTGTTCCTTTCTTGCCCCAAACCTGTCCTTGGCGTGGAGCTGTCCCTAACCTGGGTTTCTCTCCTGTGGCCTAGACATTGGCCAGCCCAGGGATCAGCTGGCCCCGATTGGGGATGCCCCTCTGTGACAAAGCCAGAAGAAACCCCAAATGAGCTTTGCTGGAGACTCTGGCCTTCCTGTTGGCTGTGTAGTGACCACCTGAAGTCAGTGGGCTTGTGGGAAAGGCTTGACACAGAGGCTTCCTGGCCGTCAGATCCTGGCAGCATTTCATTTCACTGCCTCGCCCTGGGTCATCTGTTCTGGAGTCTGGGGTGGTCTCTGCTCCAGTGCTATTCCAGTTACTTGGAAGGGCTGACAAAATGTTGTCACCCAGCTGCAGGAGCCTTTGCCATCACCCCTGCTCAGATGGTGACTAGGATCTCTGGCACTAGGATTTCAGGCTGGAAAGAGGTGCCTTTGGCAATATAGCTGACTCAGGCTGATCAGTGGGGTAGTTCCTTTGAAAGGCAGGCAAGCTTCCTTCCTTAGCCCCAGATGATATTTCTTGATGGTCCCTTAACAGTGGGGTTTATGGATTACTTGGACTGGTGATTAAGCCACCCAAGGAAGACCTGAGGGCAGCATGCAGGATCCTTATCACCTATGGGTCACCTCCCGACACAGAGCATCCAGTTCTGACTCCCCAGCTGGCACTAAGTGGAAAATAATCCCCTGGGCTTTCGGACTTTGTACTTTACTGGGTGATTCACTATCTAGTAAAACCATCTTCTTTCAGGCTTCCCAGAAACCTAAGTTGGAATTTTGATGACTACACCAGGGTATATTTAGTAGCTGACGCTTGAGGCATGTCCTGGCCCTGCAGCCAGGTGACCGAGTGACCTTAGCCCAGAGACTGTGTTTCCTCTTTGAGGGAGTGTCGTGGCATAATTTTTCTAGGAGGTCTCTGGGTTGCCTTTAAAATAAGCAGTTCTTTATCTTGAATCTTGTGGCCAGCAGTTCCCCTTCCATTCTTCATGGCATCTGTGCTCTCAGCCAACACCTCCGTATTGAACAGCTGTGGGCCCAGTGCTGTCGAGGAATATGAGATGGGTGAGAGGGGACAAACTCCAGCTCTCTTGCCCACAGGGAGATGATAGTGTCCAAGGCCTGTCATGATAGTAGACAAGCCTGTGAAGAGTACACCAATGACCCTGATGATCCGAGCAGAGGACAATAGAATCAGAGCAGGGATTGGCTGCATCAGGCCTCATAGACTGAGTCCAGAACATAAACATTGGGCACAGGTGATGTGTGTAACTTACCCAAGAGAGGTTTTGTTTTTATTGCACATCTGGAAATCCTTGGCATGAAGTGCCAAGGGTTCTCACATGCATTTCTGGTTGGAATTATCCTAGTTCTGCAGCTGCCTACTAGCAGAACAGAACCCCACAGCTCTTTGGGCCTCCTCCACCCTAAGGACCTCAGACATAGTAACTGTGTAGTAGACACTGATGGGGCCTGAGTGTCTAGCCCAGATCTTTTGGTCCTTTCCCATGTGCCTCTCTGGGCTTCCCCAGTGAGATCATTAGTGTGCGGAGGGTAAGAACGGTATCATAAAATTCCCACATATCTTTGCTGCTGCTACTTGCCTTGGGCACACAGAGGTCCTTTGTATACCCATAATGTAGTCACTTAGGACAGGCCCAGCCAAGCTTTGTTTATTCTTGGAAACTCTTTGTGTGCAGTTTTTATTGTTGCTGTTTTATCACATTCAAGTATGCACTGCATCTTTTTTTTTTTTGGTAGAGACAGAGTCTCACTTTATCGCCTTCGGTAGAGTGCTGTGGCGTTACAGCTCACAGCAACCTCCAACTCCCAGGCTTAGGCAATTCTCTTGCCTCAGCTTCCCAAGTAGCTGGGATTACAGGTGCCCACCACAATGCCCGGCTATTTTTTGATGCAGTTTGGCCGGGGCTGGGTTTGAACCCGCCACCCTTGGTATATGGGGCCGGCGCCCTACTCACTGAGCCACAGGCGCCACCCTACAGCTTTATTTTATATGA
>CAUYRH010138835.1:0-36336 GCA_963574655.1 Perodicticus potto | reverse complement strand
GGCTCGGCGCCTGTGGCTCAGTGGGCTAAGGCGCCAGCCATGTACACCTGAGCTGGCGGGTTCGAATCCAGCCCGGACCCGCCAAACAAGAATGACGGCTGCAACTAAAAAATGGCCAGCGCCTGCAGTCCCAGCTACTTGGGAGGCCGAGGCAAGAGACTTGCTTGAGCCCAGGAATTAGAGGTTGCTGTGAGCTGTGATGCCATGGCACTCTATCCAGGGTGACAGCTTGAGGCTCTGTCTCAAAAAAAAAAGAAGTCCACCTGTGGCAAAACAGCTACCATGCCACACACAAGAGAAAGTATAACTAGAGTGCCAAGGCTAAAAGACAAAATACACCAGGACTAGTCAGATGAGGCACCTAAAAATTGTATACTGCTGATTCAGGCATTGATTCTGTGAAGGAACACCACCTAAACCTAAGAGGGCAGCTGTTGTGGTATCCAGTTCATCGTAAGATTTCAACAATAGGGTGGCCCCTGTGGCTCAGTGAGTAGGGTGCTAGCCCCATATATTGAGGGTGGCGGATTCAAACCTGGCCCCGGGAAAACTGCAACAAAAAATATCCCGGCGTTGTGGCAGGCGCCTATGGTCCCAGCTACTTGGGAGGCTGAGGCAAGAGAATGGCCTAAGCCCAAGAGCTGGAAGTTGCTGTGAGCTGTGAGGCCACAGCACTCTACCAAGGGTAACAAAGTAAGACACCGTCTCTAAAAAAAAAAAAAAAAAAAAATTCAGAGCAAGACCTTGTCTCTAAGAAAAAAAAAAAAAAGAAAAGAAAGAAAAAGTATAAAGTGATGCTAGATTTTTGGAGGCAGGAAAAAAAGTTTAAAATGCCAATTTATCACATCCTAGAATACAAGTGTGTCAAACATGGTTTGTGCATATGTACTAAAATATAAAGAAAAGCAAGACTCACCTCAAAGTTATACTTCCTCATCCGGTTAAAGTGCCGGCAATACAGATACAACATACCAATGCTGCTGCCCACTGCAATGAAGTCCCCGTTAGTGTCAAGGGCTGTGAGGTAGACCATCATAGAGCGGAAACCCTTCTGGATCTTTGTGGGAATGGCATTGAGAAGATAGTACAATGGGCAGAACTCTCTGAATGTAACAGGCTCTGATATGGATGCCATGGCCAAGCTTTCCACAGATGGTTTTCAGGCAGGAAAAGGAATGTTTATCATCCAGGGAACCTGGGGGCTACAGAACAAAGCATTACAATTCTTCCAATGGCTAGTCATGCCAAAAGAAGTAATGTTGTATAATGGGAACATGGAACTTTTAGGCAGTTAAAAATTATAGCTAGATGTATGATCTATGTACAAATGACTTAATAAAAAATAAATTAAAAAAAATTATAGCTAGAGCTTAAACAGTAAATAAGGTACCATTAAGATCACTTTTGAGCATTTTAATTCAAAATGCACCTCAATATATACTGACTCCTATAATTCATGTTATAGCAAATATTATGGAAGAGTGGAAAGAATACATAAATAGTTCTTACTCTCAAAGAGCTTATGATCTAGAAGGGAAAAAGAATTTCACCATCATAAACAGACACATAATCCAAGCATATTTTGGGGTATATTTCAAGAGATGAAAATGCTGAATTAAAAAAAAAATGTATTGCCAAGTTGCCTTCCAGAATGGTTATAGATTTATGCCTGAAACAAGTTTTTCCAAAGGATATCTAGAGGCCCCTATGTCACAAAACCCAGACAAGTCAGGAAAGCCGAATTTGGGGTCAGGTACCAAGAAGCCCATGGCAGGCACATAAGAATTCATGCTCTCTCCCTATTTAGGGGCCTCTGGGTTATTAACTCAGTACCAGGCTTGCCTGTCCCTCACTCCATATTCAAATGGAAGTAATAGGCTGATGCCAACTCCCAGCAAACTCTATTGCAGGGAGAGGGAGTGTCTAGAGACAGACTAAGGAGGAAGTCTAGAGCCATTGACTGTCTCACTGTCCTCTTATACTAGGTTTAGGAAAAATAACTTAGACTCAACAAACACTCCTGCTAAGATATTTTTGCTCCCCCTCCTTACCCAATTTTCACACAATCACACATGCTTAACCCCACTCTACACCAGATCTCAGACCCAATGCCACAAAATTAACCCTCTTTTCCCTGAGCACAGGGGAATGGTTAACGATGCCGGAGTGAAAAAGGCTGGGGCTCAAATCCCAATGCTATCCTGAAACCACCTGTGGGGGAACTGGGAAAATTACTTAACCTCTCTAGATCTCTGTTTGCCCATCTGAAACCAGATTAATATAACCTATATCATGGAGGTATTACACAGAGTAAATGAATATGTCTAAAAACACTTAGCTTTACATCTACCCAGCTGCTTGGGTCATACTGTCCAAGCCAGAAAAGAGGCATTATCCCCTATTCTTCCTCTCACCTCTCCAAGTCCCTGACTCTGCAATTAACAAGTTTCCCCATTTTCCTTCTTAATATGTCTCCTATGCATCCTGTTGCCCCTTCCCTAGCTCAGGACACCACTCTCTCTCACCTGGAACTCTCCCTAGTGCAAGCTCATCTGCCTGGTGTGCAAAGCTGCTCTTGTCATCTTGTCACACCCTTGACTAACACACTCCAGTGGTCCCCATCCTCTTCTGCCTAAAGCCCAAGTGTTACCGGTTAGAAGAACCTTGGTGATCTGCCCTATGCCAGGCCTTGGTGCCTCGGACCTCTAACTGGACCTCCAGCCACACTGAACTGCTTCTAATTACAACATGTCTCAGCTTCTCAACTTCTGGCCTTCAGACTACTCCCTGTCTCTGAAAGGTGCTTTCTTATCTGTTTTAGCTCCTTGGAAGCACTAAGCAATTCACAAATAAGTGTCAGTCAATATTACGTCCTACTTTAAAACTCTTTTTCCTCAAAGTAGCTCTGTGAAATTATGACATTTAGCTTTCAAAAATTCATCCACTTGATTTGATACCATTCACTGACAGCTCCATTATCTCTAAACAGAAAGGTCTTTGAGATGCAGTCTGGCTAGAAGGGAGTAGGGTATTTGCCTTAAAAGTGCATTTGCAGAGCAGGCACACTATTCTGACTTACATTATACCACCACATTATTTGTGATGGTTTTAATGGATATTACAGAAGGTCAGAATCCCCAGAAGCATCTCCTTGGCACAACCAGTGATAATCCTACCAAAGGCAACTTCAAAATGTGTAAGGAGGGAGCACAGGGCTCACCTTGCCAAGTGCCAGCAGGTATTAAAAACTGTCCCAATTCTGCAACAGCTAACAACATAATCAAATCTTGAATTAAAAGCACTGTTCAAGCTGAAATCCTACTATTCATCCTGGATTCCTGTCTCCCTCACCCCTACAATAATCCCTCATCTCCACCCATCAGCCCTATTTCCAAACCTACCTCCTACGTGGCCTCTTCTCACCAACTCTATGGGCATGACTTAGTGGAAGCCATCACATCTCTTACCTGCACTGCCATGGTCATCTGATAACTGCCCTCTGCTTCTACACGCACCCCTAGAACCCATACTCCTTCACAGTCATCAGCATGAGCTGTCTGAATTCACAGAAATTAAAAACTTCTGTGCTCCAAAGGACACCATCAAAAAAGTGAAAAGACAGGCTCGGCGCCTGTGGCTCAATGGGCTAAGGCGCCAGCCACATACACCTGAGCTGGCGGGTTCGAATCCAGCCCGGGCCCGCCAAACAACAATGACGGCTGCAACCAGAAAATGGCCGGGCATCATGGCGGGCGCCTGTAGTCCCAGCTACTTGGGAGGTGGAGGCAAGAGACTCGCTTGAGCCCAGGAATTTGGAGGTTGCTGTGAGCTATGATGCCACGACACTCTATCCAGGGTGACAGCTTGAGGCTCTGTCTCAAAAAAAAAAAAAGTGAAAAGACAATCCACAGGATGGATAAAAATATTTGCTCATCATATATCTGGTAAGAGATTTTATCTAGAATATATAAAGAACTCTTAAAACTTGATACTATTGGGAGGATGAGGCAAGAGAATCACCTAAGCCCAAGAGCCAGGGCCCTCTACCGAGGACAACAAAGTGAGACATTGTCTCTCTAAAAAGAAAACAAAACAAAACAAAAAAAACTTGATAATAAAAAGACAATCCTAAAAGCCAGGCTCAGTGGCATGGCTTTAGATCCATGCATCTATAGATCCAACAACTCAGAAAGATCTCTTGGCCCCAAGAATTTGATGTCAGACTGGGCAACATAATGAGACTCCATCTCTAAAATAAAGACATCTAAAAATAGACAAAAGGGCTCGGTACTCATAGTTCAGCAACTAGGGCAGCAGCCACATGCACCAGGGCTGGTGGTTTCGAGCCCTGCCCAGGCCTGCTAAACAGCAATGACAACAACAACAAAAAATAGCTGGGCGTTGTGGCGGGTGCCTATATTCCCAGCTACTTGGGAGGCTGAGCCAAGAGAATCACTTAAGCCCAAGAGCTTGAGGTTGCTGTGAGCTATGATGCCACAGTATTTTACCAAGGGTGACATAGTGAGCCTCTGTCTCAAAAAAAATGAATAAATAAAATAAAAATGGACAAGGATCTGAGAGTTATTTCTCCAAGTGGCACACAATGGCTAATAGCACGTGAAAAAATACTCAATATCATTAAGCATCGCAGAAATGCAAATTAAAACCACAATGAGATACCACTTTACACCCACTAGGATGGCTATATTTAAAAAACCCACAGAGTTAGTAACTTGATACATTGCTGGTAAAAAATAAAATGGTTCAGACACTGTGGAAAACAGTGGGTTTAGAAAAAATAATTTAGACTCAACAAACACTCCTGCTAAGACATTTTTGCTCCCCCTCCTTACACAAGCATACATGCTTAACCCCACTCTACACCAGATCTCAGACCCAATGCCACAAAATTAACCCTCTTTTCCCCGAGCACAGGGGAGTGGTTAACGATGCCGGAGTGAAAAAGGCTGGGGCTCAAATCCCAATGCTATCCTGAAACCACCTGTGGGGGCACTGGGAAAATTACTTAACCTCTCTAGATCTCTGTTTGCCCATCTGAAACCAGATCATAACCTACATCATGGAGGTATTACACAGAGCAATACCACTGTGGAAAACAGTCTGGTGGCTCCTCAAAAGGTTAAACATGGTTACTATATGACCCAGCAATTCTATTCCCAGATATACACCCAATAGAAATGACTACATATGTCTACACAAAAACTTACACACAAACGTTCATAATATCAATATTCATGATAGCTAAAAAGTAAAAACAACCCAACTGTCTGTCAACTGATGAATGAAAAAATAAAATGAGGTCTATCCACATGTTTCCTTATCTATTCCTCATCTTTCCAAGTTCTGTCAATTGCTCTGCTTAATGCCTTTTTCCTTCCTTTTTTCCCCACTAAGTTCCAGTAGTCATTTTGTTCAAATTATATAGAGGCCAAAATGAATAAGATCCTATTTAAAGTATAACTTCTCTAAGAATGAGAACGGAAAAAAAATCCAGTAGGAGCCAGTCTTCTATTGAAAAAGATATGGCTTGGCTCGGCGCCTGTGGCTCAACGGGCTAAGGCGCCAGCCACATACACCTGAGCTGGCGGGTTTGAATCCAGCCCGGGCCCGCCAAACAACAATGACAGCTGCAACCAAAAAATGGCCGGGTGTTGTGGTGGGCGCCTGTAGTCCCAGCTACTTGGGAGGCAGAGGCAGGAGACTCGCTTGAGCCCAGGAATTACAGGTTGTTGTGAGCTGTGATGCCACGGCACTCTACCCAGGGTGACAGCTTGAGACTATGTCTCAAAAAAAAAAAAAAAAGAAAGAAAGAAAAAAGAAAAAGATATGGCTTCAAAATAACTTAAATCTGGCTCGGCACCTGTGGCTCAACGGGCTAAGGCGCCAGCCACATACATCTGAGCTGGCGAGTTCGAATCCAGCCCGGGCCCGCCAAACAACAATGACGGCTGCAACCAAAAAAAAATGGCCGGGAGCTGTGGCAGGCGCCTGTAGTCCCAGCTACTAGGGAGGTAGAGGCAAGAGACTCGCTTGAGCCCAGGAATTGGAGGTTGCTGTGAGCTATGATGCCACAGCACTCTATCCAAGGTGACAACTTAAGGCTGTCTCAAAAAAAAAAAAAAAAAAACAAAATAACTTAAATCTAACAAAAGCTACTTATCAGTCACTCCTTCAGAAGAGGGTTATCCTTATTCCATCTTCCCCACCATTGGTATCCAAGTCAGTCCTGAAAACTCAAGAAGAGTGCCCTCTATACCTGTGCATTGTTCTCAGTTTTAAATCTCAAAGGCCAGAGTATGAGTTCCCTTAGAGCAGCAACTGGGTCTAGCCCACCATAACATTTCTACAGCTTGGCACAATGGCTGCCATACAATGGACCCCAAATAACTACCTGCTGAATAATGAACATGGGATCTAAGTCAGGTTATCAAAAACACCATGGTCAGAGGCTTCTTAAGGTATATAGCTAAGTGTGAGAAAGTCTTGCACCTTAAAAGACCAGGAGTTATGGGTAACCATGAAACCCTACAGTGGCTTAATTCCCAGATTCTGCCCATGCCTGGGATCTGGGTTTGGAGATTTCCCAGAATTTCCCTTCTTAAAGTTTACAAGACCTTGGCTACAAGGAGGTAGTCAATGCCAACTGCAACTGATCACTCCAGCAGATGAGAAAAGGGTGCACCCAGGCTGATAGCACACATTCTGCCAACAAATGGAACAGAAGCAACAGAACAAAATTCCTGAATCCCATTTAGAATAGAACAGGAGGAAAGAGAAATGGAAGTAAAGAAGTAAAACTAATGAGCAGTTAGAGACATATGGATAAGAAAGAACTGGAGGAATGAGAAAGAAGAGAGGCCAGCATAGATGTAGGTAACAACCTAGGACCTATCAAGTATTGAAATGTACTGTGTGCCTGGCACTGCTTAACTTTACATGCACTGACCCATTTAATTTTCCCAGAAGCCAGAAGTAGAAACTATTATCATCTCCATTTTACTGATAAGGACACAAGTGCAGTGAGGCAATAGCATTTGCCCCCAGCGCACAGGCAGGGGCAACACTTTGATCTAACCCCGGGTCTGACTCCTGAGCATCCATTCTTTAACTCTCACTACCTATTCTGCCTTTCAGGAATTAAAACTGAGAGGAGTCCTTTGCTTACCCATTTAACAAATACTTACTGAACCTGAACCTACTGGGTAAGTCAAGGCCTGCTGCAAGAGCTGATGAGCAAATGCAGGGACAAGGGGTAAGAGGGTCGGGGGACAGAGCGCAACATCAATCTTAAAACTAATTTGCTTGAAGTCACGAGGCCAGTCGACAGAAGGGATGCCAGGGTGGGGCAGACGAGGAGGAGCGAGGGGAGATGGGGCGGGCAAGACGGCGGCCCAAAGGATGGTGTGGGATGACCCTGCGAAGCCGAGGAGGGGTGGGCGATAACTCCTCCGCTTCGGGACTGTCAGCTTCCACCAGGCAGCGAGCCAGGAGCGTCCAGTGTTCTGGCATTTAGTCTCCGCCACTCCGCGCGGGCTAGACCGCAGGCCGGGATAATGGGGTAAAAGGGGACAGGGGAGACCCTGAGGGGTGGAGACGAGGGAAGGTGGCCGGTGGAGTAGTGAGCAGCGGCTGGGAAGCCAAGGAAAGGGCGCGGGGCCGGGCGTCAGGGCTGCCTGCGGCTTTGCCGGACTCACCTCCCGCTACAGCCCCTCCGGACTCGTCGGCCCCGCCGGGCCGGAGAAGGCGGGGATGGACTCTGGGCCGCGGGGGCTGCCGGGAGCCCGTTCCCTGGGCAACCCGGTCAGCACCGGAGAGCCGCAGCCAGGCTCCGCCGAGGGATAGAGCGGCAGAGCCACAAGTGGCAGCGGGTGGGGCGTGGCGGAAGTGACGTATACTTCCGACGGGAGAGGCCGGGCCTTCGAGTCTCCTTCCAGGGATATCTGCGGAGCGCATGGAAGGTGAGTGAGAGGGTTCATTCCGCGGGTGGGGGAGGCTGTGAGTGTTACAGCTTGGGCCGCAGGCTGGGCCTGGAGCCTGGAGACCCTCTGGATTAAATGGGGGTCTGTGCTTTGGCCCCGCGCAGGCTCTGCTCCAGTCAGCTCCGGGGAGAGTTTTGCCAAGCCTTAGTGTTTTTACTCGTGGAGTGACAACTGGATGGGATGATGTTTGCAAAAGAGTGTCATCAGACATGACACCTAAATTGTAATTGTCACTACTTTGCATTAACGGAACTCATTGGGTGCGAAGCCTTGAGTGTCCAGCTCCTTCAGAAACCCTTCTCTGAACCCCCTTACCCCAATCGGCCACAGACTATTCGGTTTATAATGAAAGCTAGTATTCAGGGAGTGCTGTTCACTGCGTGCCGAGTAATGTTATAAGTGCTTTACGTGGATCAGCTCATTTGAACCTCACAGTGATCCCATGAAGTAATACATGTCAACCCCATTGTGTAGATGAGGAGCCAAGGTTCGGAGGAGATGAGCAACTTAGCCACCGTTCTGTGCTTCACTACACTCTGCTCTATGGCTCTCTTTACTGGTCTCTCTTTCCCTACTAGCCTGTAAGTTTCTTGAAGTCAGAACTATGCTTTTGGTTCCTAAATAAGTACCAAGTATGAAGCAGACTGACCATGAGTCAGATGTGATACTGCCCTTAGGAGCCTCTGTTGGGGGACAGAAACCCTGAGAAAATTATAGTACAGGTAGTAAGAACTATTCCTCCCTTTAACACATTTTACTCAGCACCTACTATGTGTGGAGGGTCTGAAAAGAAACAAGATAGACATAATCCCTACCCTGGTGGAACTTACAGTCTAGCAGGGAATACAGTACACTGGTGGTATCATGATAGCAGATTTACAGGATTTTCCAAATATCTAGTCTAACGAGTCCTAACCCAATGTGGGGGATCCAGGAAGACTTCTTTGTGGAAATGACTTTCTAAAAACCAAAATCAGATTATCTCACTGTCCTGTTGAAAGCCTACTGCATACTCTCTGTTGTACTTAGAATAAATCCACATTTCTTATCTTGGCCCATGAAGTTCTAGTTGTCTGATCATCACCTACTCACACAATACTCCCCCTTGTCTATTTCATTCTAGCCACACTAGGTATTTTTCTATTTTTCAAACTCAACAAAGCTCATTCTCAATGTAGAGCCCATGTTACTGACTCTTTTCCTTTTTCTAGCTTCTCATCATTTAGATCTCTGACTAACACAGACTCCCTTTCATTTTCCTCATATACTTATGATCTGAGCTGATTGTGATCATTTGTTAATTATCTGCCTTCCCTTTGGAAACTAAGTTCCATGAACACAGTTCTGTCTCCTTCAGTCACTTCATCCCTCTCTGCCTAGCATATTGTAGCACATAGCTGTGTAAGTTAAGAGTGAATGAAAAGGCCAGGCAAGGTGGCTCACACCTGTAATCCTAGCACTCTGGGAGGATGGGGCAGGTGGATTGCTTGAGCTCACAAATTCGAAACCAGCCTGAGCAAAAACTGAGACCCTAACTCTACTAAAAATAGAAAAACAGGCTGAGGCAAGAGAATCACTTAAGCCCAAGAGTTAGAGGTTGCTGAGAGCTGTGACGCCAGGGCACTTTATCGAGAGCGACAGCATGAGTCTCTGTCTCAAAAAAAAAAAAGGAAAAAGAATGAATGAAAACTCAATATGATGCTTAAAAGTGGAGCCCTAAAGAATACTAGGAGTTAACCCGGAGAGCAGGGTCACATGGACACAGGAAAAACATTCCAGTCAAAGTCAGAACTTGTATATATATGACCTAGTACTAAGTAATACAGTAAACGCATGGGAGAGGATAAAGCTGTAGAAGTGATAGGTAGAGCTTGGGTAATAAAGGACCTTGGGATAATAAGTAAATATTGGATGTTTGCTATGTGCCAGGCCCTCACAGCTTCATATATGTTATCTAACTTCAGCAACCTCACAAAATAGGGCTGGGTGGGGTGGCTCACACCTGTAATCCTAGCACTCTGGGAGACCAAGGCAGGTGGATCGCCTGAGCTTAGGAGTTCAAGACCAGCCTGAGCAAGAGCAAGACCCTGTCTCTACTAAAGAATAGAAAAACTAGCTGGGTGTTGTGGGCACTTGTAGTCCCAGCTACTCAGGGACTGAGGCAAGAGGATCATTTGAGCCCAAGAGTTTGAGGTTTCTGTGATCTATGATACCATGGCACTCTGCCCAAGGCGACAGAATGAGACTTTGTCTAAAAAAAAAAAAAAAAAATCCTTATGAAATAGATACTATTTTTATTCCCATTTAACAGACAAGAATGTTGAGGCTCCAAAAGGTTCACTGTCTTCCCCAAGATCTCATAGCTAACAGAGGTGGTATTCAGACCCAGGCAGTGTGGTCTTCACAGTCTAGACTCCAAACCATACAGCTCTTATGTGTCCTGGATACCTCAAAGGGACTTTATCCTATTTGCTATGAGAAGCCTTTGAAGAGTGCTAAGTAGAGAAGGGAAAAGTACATGAAAAGGTTGTGGGAGAACAAACAACCTGAGTTGGCTCTTTGGTCTGAGGGTTGCCTCCCAGGGAGTGGTGGGATCTGGATGAATCTTGGGGGATAGACAGCATTAACTGAGGAAGGAAGGAGAGGAAACTGCATGTGCAAAGACCTTCAAGCAATGCCCCTTTTCAAGAGCTGCCAGGAGTTCATTTTAACTGGAGATTGAGGTGGGCTTCTGGTGTGGGTGGAGAATGGGCTTCCCCTCAGTTCCAAGCAGTGTAGTGGCAGCATTGTGGCCATGTATGTATCTCTGGTATCTTGGTGTCTTGAAATGACAAGCACTCGTGAGCTACAAAACTCTGAACAAATTTAAAGTATCAAAGTGCATGAGACTAGCTAGTGGGATTACTAAGGAGTCAGGGCCAGATTATTGCATAGGAAAAGGAAGGGGAACCATTGAAGAGTTTTAGCAGAAAGCCACAACTTTACCTTGTTTCCAATCTTTGAAAGGAGTCAAAGTGCTAAAGGTAAAAACTTTGTGGAACCATTAAGCTTAAAAAAAGGATTCACTTGTATCTGGTGAATCTTAAAAAGAAAATCTGGGGCTCAGTGGCTAGGGCACCAGCCACGTACACTGGAGCTGGCAGATTCAAATCCAGCCCGGGCCTGCCAAATAACAATGACAACTACAACAAAAAAATAGCCGGGGATTGTGGCGGGCGCCTGTAGTCCCAGCTACTTGGCAGGCTGAGGCTAGAGAATCGCTTAAGCCTAAAAGGTGGAGGTTGCTGTGAGCTATGATGCCATAGCACTCTACCTAGGGTGACAGCTTGAGACTGTCTCAAAAAAAAAAAAGGAAAAAGAAATAAAATCTGGGCCTGCCGTGGTGGCTCATGCCTATAATCCTAGCACTCTGGGAGGCCAAGGTGGGTGAATTGCCTGAGCTCATGAGTTCAAGACCAGCCTGATTAACAGCAAGACCCCCATCTCCAAAAAATAGCCATGTGGTATGACGGGCACCTGTAGTCCCAGCTACTTGGGAAGCTGCCGCAAAAGGATCAACTTGAGCCCAGGAGTTTGAGGTTGCTGTGAGCTATCATTCCAGCGCACTCTACCCAGGATGACAAAGTAAGACTCTTTTCTCTAAAAAAAAAAAAGAAAAAGAAAAAGCAAAGAAAATCTGTTTTGTCTTTTTCCAGGAACTTTCACATTCATTCAGACTTCTTAGTCTCCATGGCATTTTTTGTCTGGTTGACATAGCACTTTAGATAACTTTACTATTGAAAGTTTTAACAACATTTGCCCTCCATCTGTGATTATGTATTCATAATAATTATGTTTCTTTTACTCTCTGTCAGCAAAGACTCTTGGAATTGCAACGCCCAGAAAACCCGTCTTATGTGTCAGTGCAAGAAAAATTAAGGACAATGCAGCTGATTGGCATAATTTAATCATGAAATGGGAAACTCTCAATGATGCAGGTTTTACTACTGCAAGTAATATTGCCAACCTGAAAGTCAGTTTATTGTAAGTACTTATAGGTTCGTCATGCTCTGACTTTTCACCTTTAATGGTTGGGCTGAAGTTTCAGGGGAGTCTTTTAGTGTGGGAATTTATTGACATGAATAAATTAAAAAGTAAAATACTAAGCACAAAAAGCAAATGGTAAAATGACACATGCAAGTAAGAACCATATATGTAGATTTAAAATACAAAATTATATCACATATTATTCATCATTATATATTGATATAAAATTATAAACATAGATTGGAACTGTGGTGGGCACCTATATCCCAGCTGCTGGGGAGGCTGAGGCAAGAAGGATCACTTGAACCCAGGAGTTAAAAGTTGCTGTGAGATACGATGATACCACAGCACTCCAGAGCAACAGAGTGAGACTCTGTCTCAAAAAAAAAGAAAAAGATTAGAAGGATACAGATTCAACCCATGATATTGGTATCTTCAAGGAAGAATGGTATTAGAGTGCTATGCATATGGGACTTTATCTTCATGGTGCTGTATTTTATTTCTTAAAAAAGACAAAGGAATTAAGAGAAAACTTTTAGAATTAAATTCAGCCATGTGACATCCTTGGCATAAAGCATAGTGCTGTGTGTACTAAGAAAAATAAGCTGGAACTTTTCCTCAAAGTGTTCACAATCTAAGATTTTTTTTTTTTTTTTTTTAAGAATTTTTTTGGCTCGGTGCCTGTGGCTCAACTGGCATGTACACCTGAGCTGGCGGGTTCAAATCCAGCCCTGACCCGCCAAACAACAATGACGGCTGCAACCAAAAAATGGCCGGGCGTTGTGGCAGGCACCTGTAGTCCCAGCTACTTGGGAGGCAGAGGCAGAAGACGCACTTGAGCCCAGGAATTGGAGGTTGCTGTGAGCTGTGATGCCATAGCACTCTATCCAGGGTGACAGCTTGAGGCTCTGTCTCAAAAAAAAGAATATGTTTTTTAAACTTAAGGCTATGGCCCATGAGGCATGAAATTAATCTAGGTGCCACAATCAACATATGGTAGGGGGGGGATTTAAACCTAGAAATAGAATACAAAATATCGAAGTAAGGGTAAGAATTTTTTCATGAAATGTCTTCAATAAGATCTCACCAGGAAAAGGTAACAGAAGCTGAAAGTAAGTACATGCTGTGTTTGAGGGAATTTCCTAAGAAAGCAAGCTGAAGAGAGTCAGGAGATGAGGCCAGTGTTTTTCAGACTTTTTTATCGCATGGCACACTTGAACCTGTAGTTAAACTTCCACCACACACTTAAATTATGTTGATCAAAAAGAAGAGTAAAAGGCTCGGCACCTGTAGCACAGTGGTTACAGCACTAGCCATATACACCGAGTCTGGCCAGTTTGAACCCAGTCCAGACCAGCTAAGCAACAATGACAACTGCAACAGAAAAACAGCCAGGCATTCTGGTGGGCACCTGTAGTCCCAGCTACTTGAGAGGCAGGAGAATCACTTAAGCCCAAGAGTTTGAGGTTGTTGTGAGCTGTGACACCATGCACTCTACCAAGGGCGACATAGTGAGACTCTGTCTCAAAAAAATAAATAAATAAAAAAAAATTAATCAAAATAAAAAAGAAGAGTAAAAAAATGAATATACTTACTGTGCTTTAAACCTCTTTTGAAAATAATTTAATGATCTTTAAAATTTTTCATGGCGTTCCTAAGATCCTCTCACTGCACACCAGTGTGCTGTAGCACATCAGTTGAAAATCACTGCTCTAGCCTGTAGACAAAGGAAAACTGGATTATATATGTATGTGGGGGTTTTTGTTTTACTTTTTTTTCCTTTGATTTTGGGGTTTTTTTGTGTTTATATATTTTTTAATTTTAACATTGAGAAATTAAAAATATACAGAAGGTACAAAAAATGTATACAAATTTTAAGAAAGGGAAAAACTGTATTAAAATTGTAATTTAATATATACCAATAACAAAAGGTGAATACAAGTCACATTTGACTTCTGCAATTACAAGAGGTGCTCAGAGTGTTACCATCAGTGTTGAGACACTTCTGATTATGGCAAACTACTGTGTGAGCAATGTTGACCCAAGTGTCCGCTTGTATTACTGCCATGCATCCATGCTTTTTCTACTAACTCCTGTCTCACATGCACATTGTTTGGTAGAGTCTGGTGAGCGTGTGAACTGTCCCAACACCATAGCAGAAGCAGGACTTGTTGCTGTGCAAGGCCTCCTGAATCTTCCCTTGTATATATCACACACAGTACCATGAGTCTCAAACTTAGTGCAAATGCGTGCAACTGTTAGGCATGTTGGAGGTTCTGTTGCTTACTCATGCTTCTGTTGTACTTCCACAACATCCTTGAATTTCAGATACCACTTCAAAATGATCTCATACTCTAACAACTGTGCTTTCTCTATTTTCTTTGACTGTCTGCCTATCCCACGGTGATGCTAGCCTTTATTTGATTAAGGCCATCTTTGAGTGAACGTCATACTACACATTGCTACCATAATTCAATTCAACTTCAGAGAGTATATATAGATAATTTCTATTAAAATGTGCATAAATGTTTTTGGCACTCTTGATAGATGGAGGAAGGGCAAACCAAATCTATTAGTCATAATTGGCAGAAATACATATATCCTCCAGTTTCTTTTGATTTTTCACAACACGAACGCACCCAAGTAACCTCTCTCTGGATCAGAAAATTGAGTGTTAGCCCACTCATTTTCCCTACTAGTTACTATCCCCATCAAGAAAAACAGCATTGCCTCAGAAGCTCCATTCATGCCCCAGCCTTCTGCCAGTACATGGCCACTATTCTGATTTGGGGAATGGGGAATGTTGTTTTGTTTTTTTGAGATAGGATCTTACTCTTTTCCTGAGCTAGAGTATAGTGGAGTCATCATAGCTCACTGCAACCTCAAGCACTTGGCCTCAAATGATCCTCCTACCTTAGCCCCCCAAGTAGCTGGGACTACAGCATACACTACTACACCTGGCTAATTTTTCTAGAGACAAGGTCTTGCCATGTTGCCCCGACTGGTTCTCAAACTCCTGGCCTCAAGCAAACTTTGCCAAAGTTTGGGGATTACAGGTGTGAGCTACCACACCTGGGCTCACATGGTTGAATTTAATTGGCTTATTCTACTGCAAAATTGAGTGACTAATGGACATTTTCATTATATATAAAAATAATAATTAAATTTGTGTTATAATGACATGAAACAACATGCTTCTATGAAATAGCTGACATAGTTACATGGAAATCAGTTTTCTAGAATTTACTATAACAAAGTAAGGCAAGCTTAAAGAGTATATTTAGTACGCATTATTTTCTATTTTGTCCAGAAGTAAAGACAAAGTACAATTAGAGAGCAGCAGCCCAGCTTCCAATGAAAAAGAAGAGCCGTATCCAGAATATAATGAAGAACTGGAGACACTGTGTGAAGAATTACAGGCCACCTTGAGTGCTTTGGTGAGACCTAATGCTGACCTCCCAAGATCAGTGTCACTGACTTTGACAGATATATTTGGGGTTTGCTTGATGATCAGCCCCATTTCACAGTTCTTTCCTTCTCTTCAGCCTCCTCCAGTGGTCTTGTCCTCTACCTACCCCACAACTCTCTGTGTTCCCCAGGATGCAGTCCTAGATACTTTCTCTTCCTATCCTATGCATTGTCCAGGGCAATTCCACCCCCTTCCAGGCCTCCATATAGTAAATATTGTAGGCCTCATAGATCTCTGTCATGACTGCTCAACCCTGCCATGTAGGGCTAACACAGCCATAGATAATACAGAAGTGAGTGCATGCACTATTACAGTAAAACCTTAATTATGGACATTGAAACTTGAATTTTGTATAATTTTCATGTGTCACAAAACATTATTGTCCTTGTGATGTTTTTTCAACCATATAAAAATGTGAAAACCATTCTTAGCTCAAAGGCCATAAAAATATAGACCCTGGGGGCCAGATTTGGGCCATGGGTTATAGTTTGCCCCCCCCCCCCGATAACAACAAATATGAGTCTGAAATATTTTTCTTTTTTTGAGACAGGGTCTTGCTCTGTCTGTCTCTTAGCTAGAATGCAGTGGTATTAGCATAGCTCACTGCAACCCTCAATTCCTAGGCTCATATGATCCTTATGCCTGAGCCTCCCAAGTACCTGGAACTATAGATGTGTGACACCACAACCAGTTGATATTTTTACCTTTTGTAGAGACAAAGACTTGCTCATGCTTAGGCTGGCCTTGAACTCCTGGCCTTAAGCAGTTCTCCCACCTCAGCCTCCCAAGTGCTAAGATTACAGATGTGAGCCACTGTACCCAGCCTGAAATGTTTGTTTAATGAACTAATTGACTGAACTCAGGTACCCACCATACTAGCCATCAGATGTGGATATAACAATATCTCATTTCTTTCCCAGGCACAGGATCTCAGGTTTTGCATGTATTTGAACTTGGCCAACTAAAGCTTACCCATGAACTTTGAATTTTTTGTTGTTGGTTTTTTTGTTTTTTGTTTTGAAACATGGTCCCACTTTGTTGCTAGACTAGAATGCAGTGATATTATCATAGCTCATAGCAACCTTAAACTCGTAGGCTCAAGTGATCCTCCTGCCTCAATTTCCCAAGCCACCACACCTGGCTAATTTTTTTATTTTTTTTATTTTTATTTTTTTTTTGAGAAAGAGTCTCATTATGTCACCCTTGGTAGAGTGCCGTGGTGTCACAGCTCATAGCAACCTCAAACTTTTGGGCTTATGGAAGTCTTGCTTCAGCCTCCCAAGTGGCTGGGACTACAGGTACCTGCCACAACGCCTGGCTATTTTTCTGTTGCAGTTGTTATTGTTTAGCAGGCCTCAGCTGGGTTCAAACCTGCCAACCTGGGAGGGTATGTGGCTGGCGCCATAACCACGGTGCTATGAGCACTGAGCCCTAATTTATATTTTTTTTGTAAAGACATAGGGTCTTGCCATTGTCCAAGCTGATCTTGAACTCCTGGCCTCCAGTAATCTTCTTGCCTCTGCTTCCCAAAGTGTTAAGATTACAGGTGTGAGCTACCATGTTTTGCCTTATATTTTAACCTTTTTTTGATGGAAATGTTTTTGATCCTTTACATGCCTTGTTGCCTTTTTTAAGCAGAATATGCTGAACATAATTGTTTTTCTTCACAATACCAGTATTCAAATTTAGGATTCTACCTATTCTAAGTCAGACTGTAGGTTTAAAAGCGCTTTCAAGAAAAACAAAAAACTCCATTAAATAGTTATTATATAATATGTCATAGTTTCAAATACACGAAAAAATGAGAAATGCATTGTGGACATTTTTATAATTTAGACTTTATGATTGAAATATAATATTCTCCTCGGACTTTTGAGGTTTATGGGGCTACTCTTTTAGCTGATCATGTGCTCATGCTGAGCCAAATCCCCAAGATAATCAGATAAAGCTTATATTTTTTTTAATTTGCAAACTTTATTATTTTTTTTAGGACAGTTCTATATTTATAGAATAGTTGAACAGATAGCATAGATAGTTCCTGTAAACTGTCTCCCCCTATACTGTTTCATGTTAGTATGTTTCATGTTTTATACATTTGTATAGAACATGTTACCATTGATGAATCAGTATTGATACATCCTTATTAATGAAAGACTGTAATCTCCATTTCTCCTTAGATTCCTTTTGACGAGTTCAGGCACATTCAGGGTTGACCTTAGGCTCCTTTTGGCTGTGACAGTTTATTTGACTTCCCTTGTTTTTGATGACTAACAGTTTTGAGGACTATTAATCAGGTATTTTGTAGAATGTCCCTCAACTGGGATGTTTCTGATATTTTTCTCATGATTAGACTGAGGTTGTGGGTTTTTTAAAGAGGAAGACCACAAAAGTAAAGTGTCATTTCTGTTGCATACTATCAACCTTGGCTGAGGGGGTGTTTGCCGGGTTTCTCCACTATAAAGTTACTTTTCCACTTCTATGCTGTCCTCTTTAAAAGGAAATCATGTTATCCTCCACGTCAAGGATATAGTATCTATATAAATTTGGAATTCTTCTGTATGGCAGATTTGCCTCCTCTGTCCCATTTACTAATTATTTGATCATTCATTTATATCAATCTGAACCTTATTTATTTGAGACAGTGTCTCACTCTGTCACCTGGGCAAGAGTGCAGTGACATCATTATAGCTCACTGCAAATTCATGGATTCAAGTGATCTTCCTGCCTCAGCCTCCCCAGTAGCTAGTACTATGGGTGTGTTTCACTATGCCCAGCTAATTTTTCTATTTTTTTTAGAGATGGAGTCTCACTGTGTTGCTCAGGTTGGTCTCAAACTTGTGGCCTCAAGCAGCCTTCCTGTCTCAGCCTCCCAAAGTGCTAAGATTACAGGCATGAGCTTTTGCATCTAGCCATGAATATTTATTTTATAACTGGGGTTGTAAATCAGTAATACTATTTTGTTGTTCAAATTGTTCCCACTTTGGCCGTTGATAGTTTTGTTGCTCCTATGTCTCTTTGTTGTGAGGTTTTGGGTGGTTTTTGAACACTTCCTTATTTTATGGCTTTAAAAGATGCTTCGTGTTGGGTGGCGCCTGTGGCTCAGTGAGTAGGGCGCCGGCCCCATATACCGAGGGTGGCGGGTTCAAACGCGGCCCCGGCCAAACTGCAACAAAAAAATAGCCGGGCATTGTGGTGGGCGCCTGTAGTCCCAGCTACTCGGGAGGCTGAGGCAAGAGAATCGCATAAGCCTAAGAGCTAGAAGTTGCTGTGAGCTGTGGCACCTCGGCACTCTACCGAGGGTGACAAAGTGAGACCCTGTCTCTAAAAAAAAAAGAAAAGATGTTTCATGTTTATCTTGTGGATTACTTGCTTCAGTCCTAGAATCAGCCATTTTCTCCAAGGAGCCCTGGTTCCTTTAATTGGAGAAACCTATTAGACACAAAGATCTGTGTGCTCACTGTCAGCTTAGAAGCTCTCTACTCCAGTGAATTTATTCTGTTTGTTTTAAAAGTGGTTTGGAAATAAGTTCTCATTCTGTGTTCAAAACTGAAAGGTTTTTTTTTGTTTTGTTTTGCTTTTTTAGACGGAGTCTCACTATGTCATGCTTGGTAGGTGCCATGGTGTCACAGCTCACAGCAACCTCAAACTCTTGGGCTTCAGCGATTCTCTTGCCTCAACCTCCCAAGTAGCTGGGACTACAGGCACTGGCCACAATGCCAGGCTATTTTTTGGTTGCAGCTGTCATTGTTGTTTAGCAGGTCTGGGCTGGACTTGAACCCGCCAGCCTCCGTGTATGGGGCCAGTGCCCTACTCACTGAGCTATAGGCATCAAGCCCAAAACCAAAAGTTTTTTTTTTGAGACAGAGTCTCAAGCTGTTGCCCTGCGTAGTTTGCCATGGCATTACAGTTCACAGCAACCTCAAACTCTTGGGCTTAAGTGATTCTCTTGACTCAGCCTCCCGAGTAGCTGGGACTACATGCCCCTGCCACAATCCCCAGCTGTTTTTTGGTTGTAGTTGCCATTGTGGTTTGGCAGGCCGGGGCTGGGTTTGAACCCACCAGCTCTGGTGTAAGTGGCTGGTGTCCTAGTCGCTGAGCTACAGGTGCCAAGCCCAAAACCGTAAGTTTTAAGGACATTTTTTCCTATTCTCCTTCAGCTGACAGAGAGAATGGTTTCCAGACTTGGCTTTAATTGTCTTTCATAAATCTGATCTTACTGGGGGGTTTGATGCTCCACTTTTCCTAAACTGGACTAACATTCATAGTGTGGGCTGTGTTAGCTGTGGGAGAAGACTAATGATACTGAAATGTCAGTGGGGGCTGCTGTTCACACGCTCACAGTTCAGAGCTGCACAAGTGTTCATAACTCTGTCTTCTTACTGATGGTTAAGCTGTAGAATTGAGCATGGCACCTCCAGCCTAGGGTCATGCCTCCAGAATTTTCCTGTTCTTCTGATCCATATAAGCTTTTCTTAAAATTAGGTGTCAACAGGAAGCTGCTACAGATTCTGAGGGGAGAGCAGAAGGCATGGTATCGAGTTCTGGCTTCATCCTTCCCTAGCTTAACCTCGAGCAGTTTTCCCAGCTATAAAACGGAAATGATGACTCATACCTCTTAGGGGTGGGCCAAGTGAAATATCAAACCTAAAAAGATTCAGGAAAGGGGTAAAGTCCTTTAATGGGTCCTAAATTTAGTGTCATTTCAGCTGTAATCAGAAAGTGGTTGGAAGGGGCCAGTTTAAGGAATTCAGAGCTCAACGATCTACATCTTTAATTATCACCTCCCTTGTACATAAAATCAACTATACTTAGGAGTTAGAAATTTGGTCTTTAGAGATCTATGCTACTTAAATCTGAAATCCTAGTTACTTCATCCATTTCTTTAACACATCCTTATATAACTCCAATGATGTACTTCATAAATACTGACTCACTGCATTGCTCACCATCCTGTGAAGGCAAGTGCTTTATTCGAACCATTCTGTGCTGCCTCGTGTGGATAGCAGGGAGGGTGTTACTATCTCCCGCAAAGGATAGCTTTGGGGCTTAGGTCAGAGGCTGTGTGTGCTGAGTCACCACCAAAGTCACTGTTCCCTTTCTGCATGGAGTATGTCAAGCTACCTTTCATTATTATCATTTTATAAATAAGGAAACCAAGGCTCAAGAAGGTTTCAGTAAACTCAAAGGTAATTAATCAGAGTCAGACATGAACTCATTTAATGCCTTTTTACCTATCTTGAAGTAAAAGCATCAAGAGCTTGCCTTAGGGTTCCTCCAGGTCTTTGGAGGTAAAACATGAGTACCATTAGGAAATCTTAGTGAAGTGAGACTCAGCAAGCTTTCTCTTCTAGGACTGGAAATCTGGCATTTATTATTGAAGTAATCCAAATTAATGAAATCCTAACAACTGCCTCTGTCTTCCTAGGAATTTGGTATGCATGGAGTTAACAGTGTTTATAGTTATTGGAATTTTGGTCTCAACAGACTTAAACTTCTTACCTCTGAAATCTTAATAGATATTGAACTTAAGACCGGAGATTTCCAATAATAGTTTCATATTCCAAATTAATATCTTTACAGACCAAAATACAGGTGAAAATGGAAAAGCTATCTTCAACGACCAAGGGAATATGTGAACTAGAAAATTACCATTATGGGGAGGAGAGTAAACGGCCCCTTCTGTTTCACACATGGCCTACAACCCATTTCTGTAAGTAGTTCTTTCTCAAGTAGAGGTTACAAGAATGTTTAGTATCATTTAGGTCTGGTACTTTAAACTGACAAGGCTGGGGCGGCGCCTGTGGCTCATCGAGTAGGGCGCCAGCCCCATATACCGAAGGTGGCGGGTTCAAACCCGGCCTCGGCTGACTGCAAAACAGAAAAATAGCCGGGCATTGTGGCAGGTGCCTGTAGTCCCAGCTGCTCGGGAGGCTGAGGCAAGAGAATTGCCTAAGCCCAGGAGTTGGAGGTTGCTGTGAGCTATGTGATGCCATGGCACCCTACCAAGGGCGATAAAGTGAGACTCTGTCTCTATAAAAAAAAAAAAAAAAAAATAGTAAAATAAACTGACAAAGCTTTAAAATTCAATGCAGAAATATCCTTGGGAGGAAGGGAGATTAGGGACATCTTAAAATAAGCATTTCTTCTCGGCTTTAATTACCTAATCATCAGCAGACAATATTAAACATAATTAGAGAACCATGAAGCAAGTTACCATTATTAGCCCTCTAAAAACAGTGAGTAGAATGAATTCCACCACCTCTTTGGAGGCAGAGATCTATAATTATTTTTTTTATTTTTTAGGAAGAAAGGTTTTCTTTGTTGCTTTTCTCATTTTTGCTTTGTTTTAATTAAAAAATAAATTAAGGTCATGAAAGCCAACCTCATGGAAGAATGCTCTTGGGGAAAATGAAACCCATTACTTGAACTCTATTGAGATCTTTTTTTGTGTGTGTGGTTTTTGGCCGGGGCTGGGTTTGAACCCGCCACCTCCAGCATATGGGGCCAGCGCCCTACTCCTTTGAGCCACAGGCGCCCTTGAGATATTAATTGAAGGGTTACTTTTAGTTTTATTGGTTCAAAGAAGGGGGAACTGATGTTGATTTGAGACTTTATCTAGAGGAATGTATTCATAAAGTATTGTCACTCTGAGGTGAATCTCCTATTTATAATCACTGCCAGTCACTTAAGGCTTAAGTATTAAAGGTCATATCTACCTTTTTTTTTTTTTTTTTTTTTTGAGACAGCGCCTCAAGCTGTCACCCTAGATAGAGTGCCGTGGCATCATGGCTCATAGCAACCTCCAATTCCTGGGCTCAAGCGAGTCTCCTGCCTCTGCCTCCCAAGTAGCTGGGACTACAGGCGCCCACCACAATGCCCAGCCATTTTTTGGTTACAGCCACCATTGTTGTCTGGCGGGCCCGGGCTGGACTCCAACCCGCCAGCTCAGGTGTACGTGGCTGGTGCCCTAGCCCATTGAGCCACAGGCGCCGAGCCCATATCTACTTTTTAATTTCAGCCTACTTACAAGTTATCTATCTGCACTCATCTGTACCAGTAAGAGTAATACCATCTCATCCTTCTTTATCTTGGTGTTGTTACTAATTCTTAATAAGAAGCTTTAAAATATAGGCTCGGCACCTGTGGCTCAACGGGCTAAGGCGCCAGCCACGTACACCTAAGCTGGTGGGTTCGAATCCAGCCTGGTTCAACGGGCGGCGCCTGTGGCTCAAGGAGTAGGGCACCGGCCCCATATGCTGGAGGTAGCGGGTTCAAACCCAGCCCCGGCCAAAAACCACAAAAAAAAAAAAAAAAAAATAGTAGCTATTACTTTGGCTCAGTGCCTGTGGCTCAACAGGCTAGGGCGCCAGCCACGTACACCTGAGCTGGCGGGTTCGAATCCAACCCGGGCCCGCCAAGCAACAATGACGGTTGCAATCAAAAACTGGCCGGGCATTGTGGCGGACGCCTGTGGTCCCAGCTACTTGGGAGGTGGAGGCAGGAGACTCACTTGAGCCCAGGAATTGGAGGTTGCTGTGGTCTGTGATGCCATGGCACTCTATCCAAGGTGACAGCTTGAGGCTCTGTCTCAAAAAAAAAAAAAAAATATGTGGTTCATCCCAAGTCAAGAATACTTTCTTGAATTAGAATGAAGGGCAACTTAATGTCTATTCCAGATGAGGTTTCCCGAAAGCTTTCGGACATGTACAGGAAAGAGCTGCTCCTGAAACAAACTGTGGTTGAAGAGCTTGCACATTCCTCTGACCATGACCTCACCCTGAGCTACTTGTCAATGTGGCTGTACCAGCCCTATGTGGAGAGTGACAGCAAGCTGCACCTGGAAAGCATGCTGCTTGAAACAGGGCACCGAGCACTGTGACCTCCCTGAACAGCCTGATGTGTGAGAGCAGCCTTCACCCTCAGGGCCTCTGGTATCTTCCACATCCCCCCTGGTGGACACTTTCCTTGTAGGACCTAGTGCTGTAAGTCAGGATCTGACAGCCACTGACTGTCTTACGACCTTCCAGGCTGGAGCTGTCTCCAGTCCCTCTGGCCTCTCCAGTACTCCTCACAATATCTTGGCCACTTCTAGCTGGCGCTGCTTGCCAGTCAGCCTCATCTGCATCTGTGGTAACTGTCCCTCATGAGTGCTTCTGAGTGAAATAAATGAGATCCTGAACAGAATGATTTAGTAATCTGGTTTCTGTAAATTAAGTGTACTTTACATATAACATTTGTGTAAAAAATCCCTGCTTTAATATTTTCACTTTATGTCTATTTGTCCTGTTGAAATGTTTATAAGAATATATTAGTTTTTAGTAATTACAACTAATGTTTATAAACCCACAGAGTTAACTAAGTAAAGTTTGGGTTCACAGAAAGGAAAAATACATACCAAAAATGGCCACTGCAAGCATATTCTACTGAGAATATGACTGGCCAAGTAAATATCTTTTGCATCACTCTGACAGAAATCTGTGGCAAGGTCTGTAGCCATTTCTATGGTTAATGTATTAGGTTAGAATAAGGGAAAGGTAGCAGTTTGAAACAGATTGAGGAGGCTGGCCAAAAGCTAGGGGGAGGGACCCTGGAGTTCCTAAAAGCCTACTTTAAACTATTGTTTTCTGTTGCATTACTTGTTGGTTGCCTTTTTATTAACATAAATTCTCTGGGCCCAAATTGTATACTTAATAAGAGGGGTTTTTCTTGTTTGTTTTTTGTTTTAAGACAGAGTCTCTCTGACTTGGTGCCCCTAGCTCAGTGGTTACAGCGCCAGCCACATACACTAAGGCTGGCAGGTTCGAACCTGGCCCGGGCCAGCTAAACAACAATGACACCTGCAACAAAAAATAGCTGAGCGTTGTGGCAGGAGCCAATAGTCCCAGCTATTTGAGAGGCTGAAGCAAGAGAATTGCTTAAGCCAAGAGTTTGGGGTTGCTGTGAGGTATGACACCACAGCACTCTACCGAGGGCAACATAGTAAGACTCTGTCTCAAAAATATATAAATAAATAAAGTCAGAGTCTCTCTCTGTCACCTGGGTAGAGTACATTGGTGTCATCATAGCTCACTGCAACCTCAAACTCTTGGGCTCAAGGGATGCTTTTGCCTCAGCTTCCCGAGTTAACTGGGAGTACAAGCAGGTGCCGCCATGCCTGGCTGATTTTTAGTTTTTGTAGAGATGAGGTCTTACCATGTTGCCTAGGCTGGTCTCAAATTCCTGGGCTCAAGCAGTTCTCCCACCTCAGGTGCCCAAAGTGCTGGGATTACAGGCATGAGCCACTGGCCTCATTTTAGATTATTTTATATTTAACTATTGCTCGGCTCCCGTAGCACAGTGGTTACAGCACCAGCCACATATACCCAGGCTGGAGGGTTTGAACCTGGCTTGGGCCAGCTAAACAACAAGGACAACTGCAACAAAAAAATATCCAGGTGTTGTGGTGGGCACCTGTATTCCCAGCTACTTGGGAGGCTGAGGCAAGAGAATCACTAAAGCCTAAGAGTTTGAGGTTGTTGTGAGCTGTGACACCACAGCACTGTACCGAGGGCAACATAATAAGACTGTCTCAACAACAACAAAAAAATGTTAAAATACTAAGTTTATGAAGACTATTTTAACTTTTTATTCACTAAATAAGGACTTACCTGTATAGAATTTATAGCCAGGAGGACCTCAGAAATCTACCACCTCCAGCCCCTTCTGTATTCTTTTTATAGATGAGAAAACAGTGGCCCTTAGTCAGGCACGGAGTTATCTGAAGTTATGTGCTACTCAATGGCAGTCCCCAGATTTGCTTTCTTTTAGTCCACCTTGATTTAATGAGAACACGAGTGTAGCTCCCAATCACTATTTTATTTATTTTTTTGCCAAGCATTTACCTACTACCTGTTCAGCCCTGTGTTCAGAACTAGGGACTCAAAAACAAATCATACATAAAATACACTAGAGACTTTTGGACCAAGAAGGCAGACAAACTTTAGTACAACACATGCGGTAGTATTTAATTCTATCATTGCTCACCAGGAAAAGAAATCTAAGAAACTTTATGCTGTGCGATAATAGAGTAAGCTGTTTGAAACTGAAGTTATAGGGTCCTAGGAACAAGGCAACATTTCTTAGGATTTCTCTTCCACCTGCTTTTGCTGTATTTATTAAAATCTAACTATCATAGAAGTAGACACTCAGAGTCTACTTTCACAGTAGACTGATACCACACGGTCATCCTTTGGCAGGAACAGTGTTGTTCCGCTAGGCACTGCCCTGCTTGCTGAGGAAACCAGCTGGTGCAATGAGCTGCGGAGGCAATTAGGCAGGACAGGGCCCCAGGCAAATCTGCTCCCCAGCTGCCCACCTGAGAAATCTTGGCATGAGGCCCATCTGCAGTCAGCTTTATGTTTGGGGGGTACCTAAATAAATGCTCTTCGGAGGAGACAATGAAGTAATTAGGATCATGAATGACGTTTCATGTATTTTTGACAGTGTACTCCCTGAACATACATCAGCATCCTGCTTAGGAGAATTGATGAAAAGGATTGATACTGCTAAGGGCAAACAAATGAAAGAGCTAAATGCTGAACAAAAATAATGAATCTGCTGAGCAATTTCTATCTGAAAGAAACAAGGAAGTAGTCAGAGACCAATACAGGATTTCTAGTTAAACATAGTAGGTGGATCACACACACTTATAATCTTCACGCCCAGAAATCCTGACAAATTGATAGTAAAGGAATACTAAAGACTAGAAATCCACAGAATCAAAGGCCAGGAGCAGTGGCCTATAATCCTAGCACTTTAGGAGGCCAAGGCAAGAAGGTTGCTTGAGGCCAGGAGTTGGAGTTGCAGTAAGCTATGATGATGCTTCTGTACTCTAGCCCTGGCAACAGAGTGGAGACCCTGTTGAAACAATAAATAAATAAATAAAATAAAAACAAACCAGCAAAAAAGAAAGAACATTAAGCAAATGAAAAAAACAAGGTAGTTATTCTAGGAGGGAAAAAAACCTCACAAGAAAGAAAATGTCATCATAGTAACACCAGTAAGGCTCAGCAATAAAGGGCATTTATATGACAATGTTAGCATTAGATACGGCCTAAGTAACAATTTGTGACATTCCTGCAATAGATGTGAGAGCTGAGAGGCATGTGAGCCATGTGCTCACATTTCATAGGGGTCTGCCAATAACATCTGATATGATTAAAGAAAAGAACATAGATGTAATTCAGAAACACAGAAGTAAGTAGCTAAAAAGGAGGAAGGTGGGACTGAGTGGAAACAATGGCTGAAGTTGGGCCTGCTATTGCTCACCACAGGCCCTTTGGAATTATCTGATGTTTTTATACCATCTGCATGTTAGTCCTTAGGTGAAAATAAAAATTTATCTTTAAAAAATGTGCCTAGGCTGGGTGCAGTGGTTCATGTCTATAATCCTAACACTCTTGGGAGGCCGAGGTGGAAGTGCTTGAACTCAGGAGTTTGAGACCAGTTTGAGCAAGAGTAAGACCCCATCTCTACCAGAGTCAGAAAAATTAGCTTGGTGCTCTGGCAGGCACCTGTAGTCCCATATAATTAGGAGGATGAAGGAGGAACCCAGGAGTTTGAGATTGCTGTTTGCTAGGCTGACACCGTGGCACACTCGTCTGGGCAACAGAGTGAAACACTATCTCAAAAACAAAAAAAATTGTGTCTAAGAGGGAAGTAAATATCCACTCTGCCATGGCTCCTTTTCTCCCACTGGGTTCAGTTCACCCCATTCCTATGGCCACTTAGGAAGTTCTGAGGCTGTTGTGCCAGAGGTGCCCCACCACGAGTACAGCAACAGGGCCCGTCATGTTTTCCAGGGAACACAGAAGAGAATTTTCTTTCATTACATTTAGTAATAATTAACAATGACTGAACATGGACTAGGTGCCAAGTCTCATGACAAATGCTGAAAACATGTCCTCAGTGAAGCCCCTCACCAGCCACCTCCTGGGAGTCACTCAGAGGGTCCTTGTCCCAGGTCTGTGCTCTAATGACTCTTCCCTTCTGCACCTGGCCTGAGTATTTGAAATTACAAGTACTATGTACACAAAACAAAGTTCTATATGAGAAAAGGAAATTGGTTTATTGTATTGTAATAAAGCTACTATCTATGACTAGAGGGTTACCATGTACAAGCTGTGCTATATATCTGTCTCTGTATAGTACTTGGGAACCCTGCAAAGGCCAGCCTTGAAGATAAGGCACAGGCCACTCCCAGAGCAGAGCCCGGAGTCCTGCTTACTGCCATCGATCCTGGACCAGGTCTACAGTAGCACTCAGTGGGCACATGGCTGATAAGTGAGTACACTGCTTCAGAGCCTCCAGTGTTTTCAACTCTGTGCAGTGAAGTGAGAGTATTTTTTAAATTATATCAGTTAAATTTGCTAACTATTCATAGTAGCACATGTGCAATGGCACAACTAAGATGTGTTGGGATATTCAATAAAGTAATGGCCCATAGATGCAAAATTTAATAGGGCCTTATCCAGACCATAGCCTGTTGTGTTAGTCACCTGACAGGGGTTATAAATGATCTTCCAGAAGAAGGGTCTGTCCATCTCCAGGATCCCGCGAGGGAACTCGTGGTGTTTTCATGGGACTCTGGGCTTCTGAAAAGTGACCCTGAATCTATGGGACACAACCACAGGCTGATCTGACAGTGTGGCTCTCCTAGGCAACTGCAGCCTGCTCATCTTCTGGCTGTTCTTGTCCTGCTGAGAACCCTTCTGTTCATGCTGGACCCCACTTTGAGATCAAATGAGAGAAGACATCTGCCTCCTTATCACTGAAAGAGCTTTGGGGAATGCTGACCCCTGAGAACACAGCCCATCCCTCCACAGCAGGCACTGGAAGGAGCACAGCACCAGGGTAATGCACAGCCCCAGACTCCAGCTCTGTCCCTGAATACAGATAGTCCTCTCTGCTTGGGGCCTGTCCTGACAATCATTGCCAGATATAAGGAGAGAACAGCTGCTCTTGTCTAAGTATGGAAAAATGACCCTCACCACATGATAACCCAGGAAAACATTCAAAAGAAAAGAGACCCCAGTAAGGGACTTTAAAAGTAGGATATCAAAGAACTAAAGTTTTAATAAGTCATCCTATCATGTAAGCCTCACTTTCTTTATCCATAAAATGCAAGTAGAAATGAATTTTTTTCCCTATTTCTTAATAAAATGTTGCCCAAAATGGACACCTTATTGTTTTAATTAAACCAACAAGAAGCTTCTAGGATGGTCCAAGCCTAGTGAAAAAGCAGCATATCACCCAGGAGGGAAGGGAAGGCTGTTTTGGGGGAATAGAAAGCATGGCATATAAACAAGGAATAGTGTAGTGATGTTAATTCCAACAGTCATCAAGAGCCTATAAGAGGCTGAGCACCGTGGCTCACACCTGTAATCCTAGCATCCTAAAAGCAGGAGGATCAATTGAGCTCAGGGGTTCAAGATCAGCCTAAGCAAAGCAAGACCCCATCTCTACTAAAAATAGAAAAATTGGCTCAACACCTGTGGCTCAACGGGCTGGGGCGCCAGCCACGTACACCTGAGCTGGCGAGTTCAAATCCAGCCTGGGCCCGCCAAACAACAATGACGGCTGCAACCAAAAAATGGCCGGGCGTTGTGGCGGGCGCCTGTAATCCCAGCTACTTGGGAGGCGGAGGAAGGAGACTCGCTTGAGCCCAGGAATTGGAGGTTGCTGTGAGCTGTGATGCAACGGCAACTCTACCCAGGGTGACAGCTTTAGGCTCTGTCTCAAAAAAAAAAAAAACTAAAAATAGAAAAATTATCTTAGGAGGCTCGGGCAGGAAGATTGCTTGAGCCCAGGAATTTGAGGTTGCTGTGAGCTAGCCTGAGGCCATGACACTATAGCCTGGGCAACAGAATAAGACTCTGCCTAAATAAATACATAAATAAATAGTTTGTAGGAGTTGGATATGTTGGAGGGGTATGTCATCAGGTAATGTATCTGCCCTTATTATGATAAGCTCTACCCAGAGATATAGACATTAGGATAGAAAGACATTATTCTTTATAAATAAAAGTTCCTTTGTGTCAGTATTCACATTAGAAAACTATACATTGTTTGAAACAGACCTTCTTTGGATAAAATACATACACATCTAGGATCTGACTCCTTTTCACTGTGAGGGCTCTGCCTCTACAGTGAAGAACGACTCCACAGTTTCCAGAGGAACTCCTTCTGGTGGGCCCATCTGCAGGGCAGGCCCCTCTGCATTGGTTACTATGACAATGTCCTCCTCCTGTGACACTAGTGTACCTGGATGGGACAAGATAAGCCCATCAGAAGTCTGAATAAAAGTCTGCTCTCGTCCCTGAACAATAACTCATGGCATCCATTGGTAATTTCAAAAGCCATAGCCTCACCTATAGCAACCATGCCCTCTGGTTCTCTCTGGCCAGAATGTACCTCCACCCCACAGGGGAACCAGTTCAGGTACCCCAAGTGGCTTCTAAAACACCCTTCAATCAATAGTGATCCATCTAAGCCAGGCTGAGGCCCAGGCTTGGACACAGTCCTATAGATGTAGTCTACTGGCATGCTATCCAAGGACAAAATTTTCTCAAGAGGAAGGGCTATAACCTCTGTAAACAGGTTGTTACTAGGACTGGATTGCTGGCAGTTCAGGTGGGGGTCACACATCTTGTGAAGGTTTCCTGCCTCTGCACTTCCAGACCCACCAGGTAGCAGAGACTCCACCCCTCTACCTGATGACAAGATGCCGTAGACACCTGGGCTCCTCAGACTGTCCCTGATGTCCTGGTCTGAAGAATGTTCCAGAGCACTCTCTTCAGGGAACGCTGCCCCCTGTGTCTGGGTCAGACTCCTGGGCTCTTCTAACTGAGTATAAAGAACTGACCCACTGATATCCTGATAGGAGGAAGCAGGGCCCACAGACCCACTCCTGGCTTCTAAGTCAGCAAATGCCTTCAGCTGCTGGCCTGCATGGAGGATGCTTTTGTTAGTATCAGAAACCATCATCATACGGTTTTCTTCAGAATGGGGAGAGATGTTCTCATTTACTGGAGGGGTAAAACCTAAACAGTTTGGAAAAACAAGTAAGCATACATGTCCTGTGTTATGGCCCATTCACTCTGCAAATTAACAAGCTAATCCAAACTCACTTTCTTACAAAAAAAACTAAAACATAAATTCTCCTTGCTACTTGAGATTGGTAGCAATTTTTTTTTTTTTTTTTTGAGACAGAGCCTCAAGCTGTCACTCCATGGATAGAGTGGTGTGGCATCACAGCTCACAGCAACCTCCAAATCCTGGGCTTAAGCAAGTCTCCTGCCTTCGCATCCCAAGTAGCTGGGACTACAAGCGCCCGCCACAACACTTGGACATTTTTTGGTTGCAGCCATCATTATTGTTTGGCGGGGCCAGGCTGGATTCGAACCCGCCAGCTCAGGTGTACGTGGCTGGTGCCTTAGCCACTTGAGCCACAGGCCCGAGCCGAGATTGGTAGCAATTTTTGATGTATTTTTTTTTTTTATTTTTTTGAGACAGAGTCTCATTTTGTTGCCCTCGGTAGAGAGCTGTGGCATCACAGCTCACAGCAACCTCAAACTCTTGGGCTTAAGTGATTCTATTGCCTCAGCCTCCTGAGTAGCTGGAAGTACAGACACCCACCACAACGCTCAGCTATTTTTAGAGATAGGGTTTCGCTCTGGCTCAGGCTGATCTCAAACTCTGAGTTCAGACAATCCACCAGCCTTGGCCTCCCAAGTGCTGGGATTACAGGCATGAGCCACCACTCCTGGCCTTACACCTGAGAGGCTTTTCAAAGATTTTTTGTGTGTGTGCTTCTTGGCCGGGGCTGGGTTTGAACCTGCCACCTCCAGTATATGGGCCAGTGCCCTACTCCTTTGAACCACAGGCACCGCCCTCAAGGAAGCTTTTTCACACCCATCCCAACACCATCGACCTAGAATTCCAGGGCAGAGGCCCAGGCCCTGTGTTTCAAAATAACCTACTCAGGAGATTCTGACACATACACTCTACTTGGAGAAACACTGTCCTGGATCCCATCAGGACCTCAAGAAAATCGCCTTATTCATCTCCAAGTCTTCCACATCTATGACACAGGGGATATAACAGGTACTTAAGAACTGTTGATGGTGCCTCACGCTTATAATCCTAGCACTTCAGGAGGATAAGGCAAGAGGATTGCTTGACCCATGGAGTTCAAGACCAGCCTAAGCATGAGCAAGAACCCATTTCTAAAAAAAAAATACAAAAATTAGCCAGGTATGGCAGTGCACACCTGTAATCCCAGCTACTCAGGAGGCTGAGGCAGGAAGATAGCTTGAACCCAGTAGTTTGAGGCTGCAGTGAGCCATCATCACAACTCTGCATTCCAGCCTGAGCAAAAAAGACCATGTCTCAAAAAAACCAAAAAACCTGTTGGCTTGGCACCCAGAGCTCAGTGGTTAAGGAGCCAGCCACATACACTGGAGCTGGCGGGTTCAAACCCAGCCCAGGCCAGCTAAACAATGATAACTACAAAAAAAAAAAATCACTGGGCATTGTGGTGGGCACCTGTAGTCCCAGCTACTTGGGAGGCTGAGGCAAGAAAATCACTTAAGCCCAAGAGTTTGAGGTTGCTGTGAGCTGTGATGCCATGACACTCTACCGAGGGCGACATAGTGAGACTCTGTCTCAAAAAAAACAAAAAACAAAGAAACAAAAAACCTATCTATTAAACTGAATTGAATTATAGGGCTGATCTTAGCTTCCAAATAGCCTCTTCCAGTTTGAGACCTTATGATCATGCAAGGTATCAGGTAGTCTAGATAAGACTTTAGAAGGTCATATAATTGTTCTCAGAATGCCATATGTTAAAAATGTCTGGCTCGGCGCCTGTGGCTCAATGGGCTAAGACGCCAGCCATGTACACCTAAGCTGGCGGGTTGGAATCCAGCCCGGGCCCACCAAACAACAATGACGGCTGCAACCAAAAAATAGCTGGGTGTTGTGGCGGGCGCCTGTAGTCCCAGCTACTTGGGAGGCGGAGGCAGGAGACTCGCTTGAGCCTAGGAATTAGAGGTTGCTGTGAGCTGTGATGCCACAGTACTCTACCCAGGGTGACTCAAAAAAAAAAAAAAATGTCTAGTTGGTAGCCAAATATATCTTGTTTTCAAATGTTAAATCTCAGGTGGCATATAGAGCCAAGTGTCATGAAAACAAAGCATAGACACATGCATCTTTGGGACTCTGCTCAACCTCTTGGGATCCTCCTAGGTGCAACCCACTCATGACCATGAGGCAGTTTCCATTTTAATAAGACTTGAGAAACCCTCAAAGACTTCAAGACACCCGGGGAATGAATATGGAATAAGACATTGGGAAGTAGGGATAAAATTTGAGAAACCAGAGGGTTTTCTTAAATCCAGCCACAGGAGCACCCAACCCTGAAGCAATCCTACGCAGATCTGTTTGTGCCAGCAGGGCTGTGTAGCCACAGGGCACACCCCACAGTGTTTTACCCTCACTGGCAGTTGGAGCACGTAAGAGCCCATGCTTCTCACAGCCTCCACTGTTGGCAGCAAGAGATTCTGTGGTGTCCCTGGGGAGAGCGTCTCTTCTGGGCCTTTTTACTGAGGCCAGCCCCTCCTCTGCCGCCTAGGAAGAGAAGACCCCATCAGCTAAGACTACGAAGAAACAGACAAACCTGCACTGTCCATCTCTTCCTGGAGAACAGTGTTGTGAATTGAAGAAGCCAAACTACACTAATGCTATGTGAGCAGACAGTAACTGGCACCCACACATGAAACCATGCCCACCTCATTTTCCCTCTTCTGTCTGCTAGCTTCCTCTAGCTGCTCCCCATTCATCTCTGGGCTGGAATGCTTGGGTAGAATGCAGTCTGGATGAATTGCTTTTTCCCTCCAGAATTCTTCTGTAATTCCTAATGACTCAGCAACCTGACAAGAAATGGACCAACAGAAATCAGCTTGACCCAAGTCACACACAAGCCTGTTCACACATGAGAATTACATGACTAGGAACAGAAATCAGCTTGACCCAAGTCTTCAGAACCCTGTTCACACATGATTGTATGAAGTTCCTTTATACAGTAAGATGCCATCTAGATAATGAGAAAGATAAAGATATAGTTAGATGAAACAGCAATGATAAATGGATCATTACCAAAACTAGAAGGTTCTGTGTGAGCACAGTTTAAAAGAGGAGACTAAAAGAGTCTTTTCAAAAAACTTAAGGCCGGGCATGGTGCCTCAGGCCTATAATCTTAGCACTCTAGGGGCCGAGGTAGGAGGATCCCTTGAGCTCAGAAGCTGAAGACCAAGTGGAGCAAGAGTGAGACCCTGTCTCTACTATTTTTTTTTTTTTTTTGAGACAGAGCCTCAAGCCGTCACCCTGGATAGAGTGCTGTGGCATCCCAGCTCACAGCAACCCCCAATTCCTGGGCTCAAGCGAGGCTCCTGCCTCCGCCTCCCAAGTAGCTGGGACCATAGGCGCCTGGCACAACGCCCGGCCATTTTTTGGTTGCAGCTGTCATTGTTATTTGGCGGGCCCGGGGGCTGGATTCAAACCCGCCAGCTCAGGTGTACATGGCTGGCGCCTTAGCCCGTTGAGCCACAGGCGCCGAGCTGACCCTGTCTCTACTAAAAGAAGAAAAATTAGCTGGGTGCTGTGGCGGTGCCTGTAGTCCCAGCTACTCAGGAGGCTGAGGCAGGAGTATTACTTGAACCCAGAAGTTTGAGTTTGCTGTGACCTAGGCTGATGCCCCCACACTCTAGCCTGAGCAACAGTATAAGACTCTGTCTCAAAAAAAAAAGTAGGCTCGGCACCCATAGCACAGTGGTTATGGCGCCAGTGACATACACCAAAGTTGGCAGGTTCGGAACCCAGCCCAAGCCAGCTAAAACAACAGTAACAACTGCAACAAAAAACAGCCAGGCGTTGCAGCGGGCACTTGTAGTCCCAGCTACTTGGGAGGTTGAGGCAAGAGACTTGCTTAAGCCCAAGAGTTGGAGATTGCTCTGAGCTGTGATGCCACGCATTCTACCAAGGGAGACATAGTGAGACTCTGTCTCAAAAAAAAAAAGGTCGGCTCAGCGCCTGTGGCTCAATGGGCTAAGGCACTAGCCACGTACACCTGAGCTGGCGGGTTCGAATCCAGCCAGGCCCGCCAAACAACAATGACGGCCGCAACCAAACAATGGCTGGGCGTTGTGGTGGGCGCCTGTAGTCCCAACTACTTGGGAGGCGGAGACAGGAGACTCGCTTGAGCCCAGGAATTGGAGGTTGCTATGAGCTGTGATGCCACGGCACCCAATCCAGGGTGACAGCTTGAGGCTCTGTCTCAAAAAAAAAGGTAAAACAGGGCGGCACCTGTGGCTCAGTGAGTAGGGCGGCACCAGCCCCATATACCGAGGGTGGTTGGGTTCGAACCCAGCCCCAGCTGAACTGCAACAAAAAAATAGCCGGGCATTGTGGTGGGTGCCTGTAGTCCCAGTTACTCGGGAGGCTGAGACAAGAGAATTGCCTAAGCCCAGGAGCTGGAGGTTGCTGTGAGCTGTGAAGCCATGGCACTCTACCGAGGGTGACATGGTGAAACTGTCTCAAAAAAAAAAAAAAAAAAGTAAAACACTTTGCTGTCACAAACTTAATGATGCTTGCTAGCTGATACCAACTATCCCTCCTTTAGTGAATTTTCACCCGTCTCTTCAGAAACACAATTTTGTCTGTTCCATAACCAGATCTCGCTTCCCTACTGGTGGAAAGGTGTGGGTTTGGAGGCATGAGAGAGCTGAGCTGGATCCCAGTTTCCCTGCTCATGGCCCATCTTGCTGAGTATCCTTATTGATGCAAGAGATTACAACTGCCTGGGAGGTTTGTGTGGAGATTCGATTCCACATGCAAAGCCTATGTAAAGCACCAAACAAAAAGGTATTAAGTAACAGTTGTTATCATTTCTATATGGGCATTATCAGGAATGGGCCACAGAGCCCAAGATGGGCATGAAGCACAGAGCAAGGACAGCAGGACAAGACAAAGTCTTCATTGTGTATGTAATTGTTAACTTTTATTTAATTTTACTTATTTATTTATTTTTTTAATTTTTTTTTTTTTTTTGAGACAGAGCCTCAAGCTGTCACCCTGGGTAGAGTGCCATGGCCTCACAGCTCACAGCAACCTCCAATTCCTGGGCTCAAGCAAGTCTCCTGCCTCCGCCTCCCAAGTAGCTGGGACTGCAGGCGCCCGCCACAACGTCTGGCCATTTTTTGGTTGCAGCCGTCATTGTTGTTTGGCGGGCCCGGGCTGGATTCGAACCCGCCAGATCAGTTGTACGTGGTTGGAGCCTTAGCCCGTTGAGCCACAGGTGCCAAGCCATTATTTTTTTTTTTTTTGAGACAGAGTCTCATCCTTGGTAGAGTGCTGTGGTGTCACAGCAAACTCTAACTCTTGCGCTCAAGCAATTCTCTTGCCTCAGTGTCCCAAGTAGCTGGGACTATAGGCACCTAGCACAATGCCTGACTGCTGTTAGAGGCTGGGTCTCACTCTGGCTCAGGCAGGTCTAGAACCTGTGAGCTCAGGCAATCTACCTGCCTTGGCCTCCCAGAGTGCTAGGATTTACAGGTGTGAGCCACTGCACCTGGCCTGTAATTGTTAACTTTTTTTTTAATTTTTTTTTATTTTTTATTTTTTTTGAGACAGAGCCTCAAGCTGTCACCCTGGATAGAGTGCCGTGGCATCACAGCTCACAGCAACCTCCAATTCCTGGGCTCAAGCGAGTCTCCTGCCTCTGCCTCCCAAGTAGCTGGGACTACA
>CAUYRH010138834.1:0-18150 GCA_963574655.1 Perodicticus potto | reverse complement strand
AAGCTGTCACCCTGGATAGAGTGCTGTGGCATCACAGCTCACAGCAACCTCCAATTCCTGGGCTCAAGCGAGTCTCTTGCCTCCGCCTCCCAAGTAGCTGGGACTACAGGCGCCCACCACAACGCCCGGCCATTTTTTGATGGCAGCCATCACTGTTGTTTGGTGGGCCTGGGCTGGATTCGAACCCACCAGCTCATGTGTACGTGGCTGGTGCCTTAGCCCGTTGCCCACACACAATTTTTATCATAATGCACAACAGTGTCTTGAGCCTTGTCAGTGGAGCTTGCTAATATAAAACTATATGTCAAGGATGAGACCCAAATCATAAACCAAATAAGAGGCAGAAGAGAGCGTGGCTGAAACAGAGAAAAGAAGAAAGGGTTCTATTTCTTAGACACAGCCACTTGAGACAGTCACCTAGTTCCTGTCCCTCCAGATCTGCTAAATCAGAATACTATGTAGAAGGGAAAGATTTGCTGGTTGATAAAGTCCTCAGTAAACTTTTTTACTCACTGAAGTTTGAGAAACTTTTTCTTTCAGAAATGATTCTAGTTCCAGAAGCATTGTGTGCTTTTTCAATCACTTTGAGTGGAAAAGAGTTTTAAGGAAGCAGATGAATAAGGCACGCATTTTGCTATGAGGAGCTCATTGTTTAGTGAGGAGTATAGGTATAAACAGTGCAATTTATACAAGTTATAAATGTCCTCATAGAAATATATACAAACTGCACAGGAATCACAGAGGAGACACTGAAGTGGTTCTTTTTTTTTTTTGAGACGAGTCTCACTTTGTTGCCCTTAGTAGAGTGCTGTGGCGACATAACTAACAGCAGCCTCAAACTCTTGGTTTCAAGCAATTTTGCCTCAGGCTCTGGAGTAACTGGGACTTTTGGTGCCTGCCACAACACCTGGCTATTTTTAGAAACAGGGTCTTACTCTTGCTCAGGCTGGTCTCAAACTTCTGAGCTCAAGTGATCCTCCTGCTTCAGCCTCCCAGAGTGCTAGGATTACAGGCATGAGCCACTGCACCAGCCCTTGAACTGGTTTTTGAAGAATGAGAAGTTTGCCAAGTGAGAAAGACATCCTAAACGGATGGAATAGCACAGGAAAAGATACGGAGAAATTAATGTTTGTGTATATGAAATAAACTTGTGTATACTTTTTCCCCTCTTGTAGGCCTTACAGTACTTACGTAAACTGTGCAACCATCCAGCATTAGTGTTAACGCCTCAACATCCAGAGTTCAAGAGCACTATTGAAAAACTCGCAGATCACAATTCTTCTCTTCATGATATTCAGCATGCCCCCAAACTCTCAGCTTTGAAACAAGTATGTATTTCTTTTAGATGTTGATGTGTGTTGTACCTTTCTGAAATATAACAGGAAGTTTGTTTTTCCTAAAGATTGTTACTTTTGAAAAAATGTGGTAAAATACATACAGCACAAAATGTTGTATTATTTTTACATGTGAAAACCTGTGGCATTATATATACAAGGTTGTATAACGGTCACCACCATTTCCAAAATATTTCCGTCACTCAGAAAAACTTTGTACCCATCAAGCAATAATTATCCATTCTACCTTCCCCCACCCCCTAGTAATCTTTAATCTACTCTCTGCCTCTATGAATTTGCTGGCTCTAAATATTTCATATAAGTGGAATCGTAAAGTATTTCACTTAGCATATTGTTTCCAAAGTTCATTCTTGTTGCAGCATACTCGTCTATCAGTACTTCATTGCTTTTTATGGCTGAACAGTTGTCCCATTGTATGGATATACTACATTTCATTTATCCATTTATGTGTCAGTGGAGTTTTTCCCACCTTTTTGCTATTATGAATAATGCTGTAATTTGACCATTGGCTTAAAGTATGTACTTGAGTCCCTCTTTTCACTTCTTTTTTTTTTTTTTTTGAGAGAGAGCCTCAAGCTGTCACCCTGGGTAGAGTGCTCTGGCATCACAACTCACAGCAACCTCCAACTCCTGGGCTTAAGCGAGTCTCTTGCCTCAGCTCCCAAGTAGCTGGGACTACAGGAGCCCGCCACAAAGCCCGGCTATTTTTTGGTTGTAGTTGTCATTGTTTGGCAGGCCCAGGCTGGATTCAAACCTACCAGCCCTGTAGCCGCTTGAGCTATAGGCATCAAGCTCTCTTTTCACTTCTTTTAGATATAGGCTGTGAACCAGAATAGACAAGTCATATGAAAATTCTGTGTTTAAGTTTTTCAGGAACTGCCAAACTATATTCCACAGTGACTACACCATTTTACACTTTCACCAGCAATGCACCAGGGTTCCAGTCTCTCCGCATCCTTGTCAGCGCTTATGTCCCTTTCTTTTTTTCCTTTTAATTATTGCCACCTTCTTAGTTGTGAAGTGATAACTCATTGTGGATTTGTTTTGCTGGTTCCTTTTTTGGGGGGCAGGAGGGAGTCAGAGTCTAAGTTTGTCACCCTTGGTATAGTGCTGTGCTGTCACGGCTCACAGCAACCTCAAACTCTTAGGCTTAAGCGATTCTCTTGCCTTCACCTCCTAAGTAGCTGAGACTACAGGCGCCTGCCACAACGCTCGGTTATTTTCTTATTTATTTTTTTAGAGGTGAGGTCTTGCTCTGGCTCACACTGGTCTTGAACTCATGAACTCAGGCAAGAGAAACCTCACCTAGTCTGTTTTGCTGTTTCCTAATGACTAATGACGTTGAGCATCTTTTAAAGTGCTTATTGGACATTTTTGAATATTTCTTTATCTTCTTTAGAAAAATACCTTATTGTTTTTTTTTGTTTGTTTGTTTGCTTCTGGGTTCTCACTTTATTGCCCAGGCTGGCCTCAAACCCCTGACCTCAAGCAGTCCTCCTTCCTCAGCCTTCCAGGTGCTGGGATTATAGGCATAAACCACCATGCCCAGCCATTACTCATTTTTGATTGGATTATTTGTCTTATTGTTGAGTTTGGGAAGTTGTTTATATTTTAGATATTCAACCTTTATCAAACATGATGTGCAAATTTTTCTCCTGTTCTGTCAGTTGTCTTCTCACTTTCTTGACAGTGTTGTCCATGGTTTCTGATGAGAAATCAGGTGTTAATAATATTGAGGACCCTTTTTATAAGACCAGTTAATTCTTTCTTGCTGCTTTCAGGGTTGTCTTTGTCTTCATTGTTCAACAGTTTAATGTATGTCACTATGGATCTCTTTGAGTGTATTTTACTTGGAGCTGCCTACAGTGCTATTTTGTTGATATTACCCTCTTGGTGTAGCTTTTAAAAATAGAATATTTATTTATTTATTTATTTATTTTAGAGACAGAGTCTCTCTCAGTCACTCTGGGGTTGAGTGCCATGGTGTCATAGCTCACAGCAACCTCAAACTCTTGGGTTCAAGCAGTTCTCTTCCTTCAGCCGCCCAAGTAGCTGAGACTACAGGCGCTGGCACAACGCCTGGCCATTTTTAGAGACGGGGTCTCCCTCCTTGCTCAGGCTGGTCGAGAACCCAGAGCTCAGGCAATCCACCCACCTCAGCCTCCCAGAGTGCTAGGATTATAGGTGTGAGCCACCTTGCCCAGCCTAGGCTAGTATTTAAATGTTCATGATTTTCCTAACATAGGGATACATTAGATAAACTTATAAAGTACACTTAGAGAATTAGCAAATTAGATCTATTTTCAAATAAAAATTTAATTTCATCCGTATTTGAATTACACTACAGGTTTTATGGGTTTTTTCTAGGAATTATTAAGCTGACCTATTTTAGAGTATACTCCTTGTCACCCTAAAGTGTCTAGAATTCAGATGCTTAGGAAGCCTGCAACTTAAAAGATTACTTCTGGGCTCGGCGCCTATGGCTCAAAGGGGTAAGGCACCAGCCACATATACCTGAGCTGGTGGGTTCGAGTCCACCAAACAACGACGGCTGCAACTAAAAAAAAAATGGCCGGGCGTTGTGGCGGGCGCCTGTAGTCCCAGCTACTTGGGAGGCGGAGGCAGGAGACTCTCTTGAGCCCAGGAATCGGAGGTTGCTGTGAGCTGTGATGCTACAGCACTCTACCCAGGGTGACAGCTTGAGACTCTGTCTCAAAAAAGAAAAAAAAAAGATTACTTCTGTTCATACTGAGGGAGGGCTTTTCTAGTGGACTTCTTTACCATTTTCTTAGTTCTTTTCACTATTCAGAGTGAAGGTGCTATCTGGGGAGGGATAAATTTCTTTTTTATTTCTTTATTTATATTTCAAGATAGAGTCACACTCAGTCGCCCTGGGTAGAGTGCCATGGCATCACAGCTCACAGTAGCCTCAAACTCGTGGGCTCAAACCATCCCAGTCTCAGCCTCCCCAGTAGCTGGGACTACAGGCGTGTGCCACCAGGTTGGGCTAGTTTTTTCTATTTTTAGTAGAGATGGGGTCTCACTTTAGTAAAAGCTGGTCTTGAGCTCCTGAGCTCAGGCAGTCCATCACCTCGGCCTCCCAGAGTGCTTGAGCCACGGCACCCAGTCTAAATTTCTGTTTTAAATCCAAATAGTTGTGTTCTCTGAAGAAGGGAAGAAGTCTTACTTGCTTTCTGAAAGTTTATCAGTAGAAACATGTTTATCAGCAAGTAATGCCGAGAGAAGTAACTGCCAGAGCCAGATCAAAAATCACAGGAGTCTGTAGTAATGAACTAAAAGTTTAGATAAAATTTAATGGAGTTAAGCAGAGTAAATTTTAAAGTTTTAAAACACTTTGCCAAGTCTCATAAAATCTATATTCGCCTAACATTTTATATGGGGCAAAGTTGAGTATGACTAGATGACAAGTCCACTATAAACATTGTGTGAATTATGGCTTGGTGCCCATAGCACAGTGGTTAGAGCACCGGCCACATACACCAGGGCTGATGAGTTTGAACCCAGCCTGGGCCTGCTAAACAACAATGACAACTACAACAAAAAAATAGCCAGGGTTGTGTTGGGCGCCTGTAGTCCCCGCTACTGGGAGGCTGAGGGAAGAAAATCGCTTAAGCCCAAGAGTTGGAGGTTGCTGTGGAGCTGTGATGCCACGGCACTGTACCAAGGGCAACATAGCGAGACTCTGTCTCAACAACAAAAAAGATTGTGTGAATTAGTTGTCAGAGAAAACTAATAGGATCTTGGGTGGGAGTAAAAATAGTATAATAGCCAAAATGAGGGCATCACAGTTTAACTATCTTATCAGACGGAAAAAAAATTTTTTTTTTGAGACAGTCTCACTATGTCACCCTCAGTAGAGTGCTGTGGCGTCACAGCTCATAGTAACCTCAAACTCTTGGGCTTAAGCAATTCTCTTGCCTCAGATCCCAAGTAGGTGGGATTACAGGCACCCGCCACAATGCCCACTGTTTTTTTGTTGCAGTTGTCGTTGTTTAGCAGACCCAGAGCCGGGCTCAAACTTGCCTTATGTGGCTAGTGCCCTCCCACTGAGTTACAGGTGCCGAGCCCAGGACAAATTTTGAGTATCATTTACATTGTTAGGCACTGTACTTTAAGTGAAAGATCAAATTTTTATATGAGGAATGATTGAAAAATCTGGGACAATTGAGCTTATGCTGAAGTTGGGGCAAGGTATCATTGAAACACTATATAGGGAGGCAGCTGGCCTTTCAGGCTCCTGTAGTAGGTGGTCTTGGTAAATTTTTTTTAGAGTTTAGTAATCAACTTTTCAGACTAGGTTTTGTCAGAGGATACCTAGAGTTCATTAATTTCTTGAAGCAGTCTTACATTATAAGAGATTATTAGGAAAACTAGAATATTGGTTCTGCTGCCAGACAGGAATACTTATGTCAGATGATCTGTCCACGCATTCACTAGGATAGCTACACTGGACACTGATTATTAAGAAGACTGATAAGTTTGGAGTTGGAGTATTCTTAGTTGGCTATTGTTAATATGATTAATTACCTTTTAGGTTTGTGATAATGCTGCCTAAGGGACTGAGATAATCTCTAAAACTCCTATTTTATATGATCTATGTAGACTGCCCCACTGATGATTTCACATTCCTTGTACCGGGCACCACACAACCATACTCTTCTTGGGACACGCTAGATGTAACTTTTAAAAAGAAACAAAATTTCTGCATTCAAGTCTTAACCATATTTAAGGGTCATTGTGGCTTCAAAGAAGCTATTGATTCTGAAAATAGTAAGTTTTGATTGAGTTGACCATTTTTAAAAAACTGGATTTTAATTGTGATGCAGAAGTTATAGTAACAAACATTTGGTTTTGTACAGACATTACTTCCTCTCTGGTGGATAAGCTCAATAAAGGTCATTACCCTCCACCCCCCAAAAAGAAACAGCTTGGATAGTCATCTGATTGTAATTTTGGGGATAAGACATAGGGATAATTACATTTAAGAGGAGTACCTCCCTAGTATATCATATGCTCCCTCTACTATCTAACAAAAATTCTAATTTTAAGGCTGTTAGATAGAAGAGCAAGAACATTTGTTTTTTTTCCCCAAAATCAAATTGTGACAGTATAGCCGGGCGCAGTGGCTCACACCTGTAATCCCAGCACTGAGAGGCCGGGGTAGGTAGATCACCTGAGTTTAGGAGTTCAAGAACAGCCTGAGCAAGACCCTGTCTCTACTAAACATAGAAAACTTAGCTGGCTGTTGTGGCAGATCCCTGTAGTCCCAGCTACTTGGGAAGCTGAGGCAAGAGAATTGCTTCAGCCCAAGAGTTTGAGGTTGTTGTGACACCATGACACTATCCAAGGTGACAAAGTGAGCGTCTCAAAAAGAAAAAAAAATTGTGACAGTACATGTGAAGTGTTATCTACCAGGGAAATGCATTAAAAATTCTGCCCAGGTTTTTATTGAGGAGCTGGTTACATATACTTTATTGGCTTAGCATGGATCAAAATTTTATACTGTTATAGCCCGGCATTGTGGCGGGCGCCTGTAGTCCCAGCTACTTGGGAGGCTGAGGCAAGAGAATTGCCTAAGCCTAGGAGTTGGAGGTTGCTGTGAGCTGTGTGACGCCACAGCACTCCACTGAGGGCGATAAAGTGAGACTCCGTCTCTACAAAAAAAAAAAAAAATTATACTGTCGAATAGGAAGTAAGTTGCAGCATAAATTATATTGTTACACAACAGTTCAGGCACAGTAAACCATCTTTATTAAACCATCTTTCATAGCCCTTTATGAACCATTTTGCCTGGCACATCATCTTTGTCGTTACTTCCAATAATCATTAAGCCTCAAGGAACTAAGAAAAGGGGAAAAACATCTGTTCGATGCCTGAGCACCTCAAAGACTAGTTCCATATGCTGCCGGCTGACAGATTGCAGCCCAAAGTGCTAATCAGTTTTCAGATAACTTGAACCTTTTCTTGCTACAGAGAGGAATATTTGTCACCATGAGATTGTTTATCTACTTTTACTGAACACCTGTGTAACGATTTTTTCCCCCCAAGTTGCTGTTGGACTGTGGTTTGGGAAATGGCAGCACTTCCGAGAGTGGCACAGAGTCTGTTGTGGCCCAACACAGGATACTGATCTTCTGCCAGCTTAAAAGCATGCTTGATATAGTAGAACACGATCTTCTCAAACCTCACCTGCCCTCGGTCACTTACTTGAGATTAGATGGCAGCATACCTCCTGGCCAGAGGCATTCCATTGTTTCCCGGTAAGTGACTTCCAAAACTCTTGTTATCATAAAGTAAGATATAGTAGATATATTATTACCTACCTGGAGGCTTGTCTCATGAAATATTTTCATCAGATAATTATCTGCAAATACGTATTCTTGTATAATTCAACCCAAATAAACTCAAAATTATAGAAATATAATTGAATATTTTAGTAAATTGAAAAGTTTAACTATATTAGGAAAGCACTTTAGGTTTAACAATGATCCATCCATAGATGGATATTTAAGGCATTAACAAATAATAGGTAACTACTTTTCTCCTTACCTTTTTGGGGGGTTAGGGTGAGAGGAAACAGTGGCTTAGCTAAAATCTCTATTCTGACCACTGTTTCTCTGATGAGAACAAGTTGGAAGCTGCCCCAGTTAGGAAGTAGAATTGGTGAGTGCTGTGTTTAAATGTGGTCTACATCCTCTGCTTTAAAATTTTCAGAGGTTGCTTTTATTAAATACGCAATCTTTGTTAAGATTCCTAGGTTTTATTATAAACCTGTTGACTTCAAGAGGGAGCATTTTCTTTCTTTTTTCATTTCAGGGTAATAAGAAATATTTTCCCTCTTGTAGTTATGTCCTGTACCCAGAAGGTGTGCCATATACCTCTACATTGTGCCCATTCAGTGGGAACATCCCAAGTCCTCCTCCCCCCCTCAAAGAGTGGGTATTTTCAACAAGCATTCCCAAGAGATTATTAGGCACAATAAAGTTAGAAACCCAGGGAAGGGGCTTTGGATGCAGATGGACCAAAATCAGGTTTGACTCCTGACTCTGCTATTTAAGTAGTATTGTCCTGGGCCTGTTTATCATCTACACAGCCTCAGTCTCTCTAAAGTAGGGATACTAATAATATCCTTATAGAGTTTTTGTAACAATTACATAAAATAATGCATAAAGCCCATTGCTTGCTTGGCTCATAGTAAAAGTAATAGCTGGGTGTGGTGGTTCACACCTGTAATCCCAGTGACTGAGAGGAGGCTGAGGTAGCAGCATTACTTGACTGCTGGAGTTTGAGCCCAGCATGGACAACACATCAAGACCTCATCTTAAAAAAGGAATAATAAATCATAGCTTGATAGATGCTATTTTTAATGTTTGTAATACTATTTTTTCTTTTTCCTAAAAGCTACTAGATGTCCTTGGCAGTATCTTAGACTAGATGTCCTTGGCAGTATCTTCGAGGATTAGTACAATAATCAAACACTCTCATCTTTTTTTTTTTTTTTTTTTGAGACAGAGCCTCAAGCAGTCGCCCTAGGTAGAGTGCTATGGCATCACAGCTCACACCAACCTCTGACTCCTGGGCTCAAGCGAGTCTTCTGCCTCCACCTCCCAAGTAGCTGGAATTACAGGCACCCACCACAATGCCTGGCTATTTTTTGGTTGCAGCCATTATTGTTGTTTGGCGGGCCCGGGCTGGATTCGAACCCGCCAGCTAGGTGTATGTGGCTGGCGCCCTAGGCACTTGAGCCACAGGCGCCGAGCCATCAAACACTTTCATCTTATGCCTTGCTTGAATGATCTAGGCTGTTCTTCACTCTTCTCTGTCTCTATATTTTAAATCAGTGGTTCTCAACCTTCCTAATGCCACGCCCTTTAATACAGTTCCTTTGGGCTGTGACCCACAGGTTGAGAACCACTGCTTGAACATTCAGAGTTGGATTTTGTCTTAATTACATTTTTGCCACTTAATCTTTATCTGATATCATAAAATACAACTCAGTTGGATTTGTTTCTTTCACTTATGAAACTGCTGACAAGTTTAGAATGTATTCTTTCTACTAAAGGTTTATGCAGGGCCGGGCACAGTGGCTCATGCCTGTAATCCCAGCACTCTGAGAGACTGAGGCGGGCAGATCACCTGAGCTCCCAAGTTCGAGACCAGCTTGAGCTAGAGCTATTAGCCGGGCGTCGTGGCAGGCACCTGTAGTCCCAACCACTTGGGAGGCTGAGGCAAGAGAATTGCTTGAGCCTAAGAGTTTGAGGTTGCTGTGAGCTATGTCACCACAGCACTCTACCGAGGACAACAAAATAAATCTTTCTCTCAAAATAAATTAATTAAATAGCAGTGTTATGTATACTAAAAGAAGATATTTTCATCTGTAGTGGTCACAGAAGTGTCCCTATAATTGATTTTTAAATTGTGCTCTTTAATTTTTATAAAATTATATAGTTAACAGTTTCTGTTATAGGAGGCTTAGAAAGAAATGTACTAATTTTATTTTTGTTATGTATACTTTAGGTTTAACAATGATCCATCCATAGATGTTCTTTTACTGACAACTCACGTTGGTGGCCTGGGGCTTAACTTGACAGGCGCTGACACGGTGGTATTTGTGGAGCACGACTGGAATCCCATGCGAGATCTCCAAGCCATGGACCGGGCCCATCGCATTGGGCAGGTAAAAGTCAACTCCCATAGGTGTTAACCTGTGACCTGCAGAAAATACTCCCCCAAAAGATAGGAAGCTTTGGCTCAAGTTCTTGCTCTGATGTTAACAAGTGTGGTGGCTTTAGACAGATCACTTAACTCTTTTGTAGTACCACTTCCTCCAGTGAGGTGCTTGGGCTAAGAAAAACTGGGTCACTGCCCATCTCTGATATTCCGTGATTTCTGCAAACATTTTGGCTCAAAGGGCCAGACAAAATAAAAATCTAATCCTAACTAGGTAGGAGAAAGTACTGAGTACAAGTATACAAGCCCCCTGACTTGGTGAACCTCAAAGCTTATCAATTTGTGTTATATTCCTTAACTCTTTTTCTCATTCAGAAACGTGTAGTTAATGTGTACCGACTGATAACCAGAGGAACATTGGAAGAGAAAATAATGGGTTTGCAGAAATTCAAAATGAACATAGCGAATACCGTCATTAGCCAAGAGAATTCTAGTTTGCAGAGTATGGGGACTGATCAACTGCTTGATCTGTTTACTCTTGATAAGGTAAAGTATTAAAGGAACAGTAAAAAGCATTCACTTTTACCTTTGGAGGGAATTCTTAGTGCCCATATAGGTATAAAACTCTTTAGGGAATATGTGAAGCTTTGGTTTTTTTTTTTTTTTTTTTGGTTGATGTCTGCAGTGTCTTGCTTCAAGGTTTCTTTTCCTAGAGCTTTCCTCCTAAAGGACAGTTTATCACTAAAGTTAGTGAAACTCATAGGGGGCACTTTGGCCCTGGTGACTTTAGGCTAATTAACTTCTCTGAGCTTCTACATCTATTTTATTACAGTGTTGTGAAGACAAAATGATATATGCAAGCACTTAGAAAGGATACCTAGTGTAGATTCTTAAATAGTAGTCAGTGTAGATGATAGAACTAATGTCAGTTAATAATCAGTAGGTCTAAATAATATAAAACTAATAGGATTGGGCTCGGCGCCTGTGGCTCAACGGGCTAAGGCGCCAGCCACGTACAACTGAGCTGGTGGGTTCGAATCCAGCCTGGGCCCGCCAAACAATGATGGCGGCTGCAACCAAAAAATGGCCGGGCGTTGCGACGGGCACCTGTAGTCCCAGCTACTTGGGAGGCAGAGGCAGGAGAATCACTTGAGCCCAGGAGTTGGATGTTGCTGTGAGCTGTGATGCCATGGCACTCTATCCAGGGTGACAGCTTGAGGCTGTCTCAAAAACAAAAAAAAAAACTAATAGGATTGGACTGAAGTTCAGAAAATCAGTTACACCTCAGTATAAATTATGGTGAGAAATAGCCTTATATAATAAAATTAAAACTAGCCATAAGAGGGCCAGGTGTGGTGACTTACACCTGTGATCCCAGCACTTTGGGAAGCCAAGGCAGCAGGATTGCTTGAGCCCACAAATTTGATACCAGCCTGGGCAACATAAAGAAACCCTATCAGTCTCTCTCTTTTCTTTTTTTATAATTAGCCAGATGTGGGGGTACATGCTTGTAGTCCCAGCTACTCAGGAGGATGAGGTGAGAGGATTGCTTGAACCTAGGACCTGGAGACTGCAGTGAGTTCCTGACACACCACTATAATCTAGTCTGGGTGACAGAGTGACACACTGTCTCCACTAACAACCCAATAAGGAGAACTAGCCATAATAACAGAATTGTAACATCCAAGCCTGAGATTATTATGTATAATTCTAGGTGTTAACATTGTAAACATATTATGTATAATTCTAGGTGTTAGTAACAAATAAATTGGTCCCTAATGGCCAGAATTGAGGATGGTTGTTTAATAATATTCTACATGACAATTAAGAAGAGATGTTTACTATAGAAAAAAGGCTCAAAGAAACATGCATAACTATCTTCTAAAAGCTGTTATTCTGTTTAACTATTCTTGGCCAGGCCTAGTGGCTCACACCTTATAATCCTAGCACTCTTGGAGGCCAGGACAAGTGGATTGCTTGAGCTCAGGAGTTCGAGACCAGCCTGGGCAAGAATGAGACTCCATCTCCCTACTAAAACTAGAAGAACTAGCCAGGCATCACACGAGTGCCTGTAGCCCCAGCTACTTGGGAGGCTAAGGCACGAGGATTGCTTGAGCCCAGGAGTTTGAGGTTGCTGTGAGCTATGACACCATGGTACTCTACCCAGGGTGACTGAGTGAGACTTTTTCTCAAAAACAAACAAAAAAGGCCAATATTCTTATAGATGACTTTCAGTGAACAGAACTTGGACTCAGGGTAATGTTCCAGGGAAACAGGAGCTATTGCCACAAAGGCGTGTTAGGACACTGAAAATTTGAAAAATTTTTCCAATTTGAAAATGGACTAATGAAAATTTTAATATATCATTGTTAGATTTCCTTCATCTTATCTTTGTGTGATTACATAAGAGAACATCTTTGTTCTTAGGAATATATGCTGGGTCCTCTCTAGAGACATTTGTCTACAACTTCCTCTCAGATGGTTAAAAGAAAAATTTCTGACTAATACATCCATATATACACACATACACAGAGAGAAAGCAAATGAGTTCTTTGTAATGTTCTTATGAATTTTCTGTATAATTTTGAAGTTCTTCCCAAATAAATAACTAGAGCTGTGGGAAAACAGAATGGGCCATTTTTTAGATCGTAACTTCCCCATCATATATGAATTATTCAACTATCTAGAATAATAGTATTAGAAACAAGTATGATATTTTAAAGGAAAATATAATTTCTGAAGTTAATCTTTCATTTTATCTTTTTGCTGATTTTTCTGAAGGATGGCAAAGCAGAAAAAGCTGACACCTCTACTTCTGGAAAAGCAAGTATGAAGTCAATTCTTGAAAACCTGAGTGATCTTTGGGATCAAGAGCAATACGATTCAGAATACAGCCTGGAAAATTTTATGCATTCTCTCAAGTAACCATCAGATGTTGCAAATGCAGTTGCTGCTAGTTTAGTTATGTTTCTGCTGATATTCAGCAAATTTTTTAGTTTAATTCAATGTGTAAATAGATCTGAAGAATATTCAGCATAACAATGGTTCTTGTTTCACTGGGGGGAACAAGTTATTCTCAAATATTTGCACTGTATTAAATTTAAATGTTAATGTGAAATAGTTTAAATTTTACATGCTGAAAAGCTGCAGAGCAGAGGAACCAAACCAGGTTTACGTGTGCTACCAGGAGGTATTCTTACTGGGAACAAGCCTCCTATCTTTACATAGTCACTTTGTACAGGATGATATCCATGAGTACTTTAGTGTTCATGTACATTTTTTTTCAAATAGAACTTTTTATAATTGATTACAATAGGGCTTTTGGTATAAAAGCCTTAATGAGCCATAATTTTAAGAATATAAGAATAATGACTATGATATTGGTCGGTCTTGGAACATTCAAATGTTAGACAATGAATTTAACCAGGCCCTTGGTAAATTAAACCTTTATATATTTAATGTAGCTGCATAGTGTTTTTCAAATCTTTAACATCATTTTTTTCAACTTTTAAAATATAGTATCAACTATTCTAAATGCAGGTAATGGTATATTTAAGGCTACCATAACATCCTATTAAAAGGGTGGTGTTTTTTAATTTATCTAACGGCTAGGATATAGCCAGATTCAGAGAACATATGTACTCAATATGTTGCAATCATATATATAATATATTTTTTGTAACTATGAACATATACAGTTTTCCAGAAGTAGATTTTACACTGTTTAGAATTCCAAAACCTATGGTAAAAAGACTGTTTATTGTAGTAATGCATGATTGAAGCATAAAAGGGAAAAGAATTCCTTTTTATACACAGACATACACAAATACACATATCTATATGCACAAATGTACCTATCCTGCACCCAAAAATGTGCCTGGTATTGGCACTAAAATCATGTAGTTATACTGGGCAGCAATAATAATTGGGCAGGAAAATGATTTGTGTTAGAAGAGTAAGCTCAAGGGTGAGGGTGGGTATATGTAAGTAGATATGCAAGTATGTGTATGTTTATATAATTTTATAAATTTCACACAAATTACATGCCTGTGTGCATACCTATGTGTGAATATATTTGTATATATACACACACACACACACAGGTAATAAACATCCCCAAGGTTTGTGGCTGGCCATACACATAGGCATCAGTTTAAAAACCATCAGACCTCAGCTGTACAATAACAAGTGTTTTGTTTAAAATCATTAAAATTATACTGTTCTGCAGCATTTAGACATGGACATTTGTCACATTTCAGTAGCTTTGACAACCATACTGTAACATTAAACCTAGCATTCCACAGAGAATAAATATTAAGATTAAAACTGTAAAATATATGCAACTGTGTGTTATTTGTAGGAAATGATCACTAAAAAGAGCAAAAGATTGTTAGTTCAGATACACACGTTTTTAGAAAGATGAACATTTTCCTTCATTATTTATGATTTATATTCAGATTATAAATCAAAAGGATAATATCCAGTGTTCTTGAGCTGAATTTTTTAAATTATTTGCTATGTCCATAAACCAGCTCTTCAATGTTTTGCTCTCCCCATACTCTTAGAAAATACCATTAAAGAGATAGGAGGGGTCAGGTCACCTATGGAAAGGAAATTCAGTTGGCGACCTAGTCACAGTAGTACATATTCAGAATAACGGAGATGGGGAAAACTGAACAGTCATGAATGCCATTGAAGAACTGCTGTCAACTTCGTGGTTGTCGTGGTTTAGTAATGTTTTTTGAAGTGTGTGGGTAGGGGGAATAAACATGGCAGAACATTCATAACAATTTTAAGCTGGGTAATGGGTTCCCGGATACCCATTGTACTGTTTCCCTATTTTTTTGTGTTTATAATAGGGAATTTCAAACAGTTAAAGAATTGAGAATGAAGCTCTGAAATCTACATCACTATCATATCTTAAAATATGGGTGTCTGGGTATATTTCTTTCTTACATATGATCACACATACACTTATTTAATCCACAAACATTTCTCCAAAAAGTATTCTAGTCTTTGACCAAGATTTTATCATAATGGTAACAAGGGTGAATGTCTTTATAATATTCCTTCTGGGTGGTTATTCAACAGTGAAGTCACTTTGTACAGGTTGATATCCATGAGTAATAATTAAATTACTAGTTTGGTGAATCTATTTGTGAGGAACTACAAGAACATAATAGAAATTATAGAAAAATAATGAGCATTCCATCACACAAGTGTTCTAAATATTTAATCCCAATACAGCCTCCTACAGACCAGTTTCTCAGAATACATGTTGGCATCAATGGAATCCAAAATGAAATTGATTGCAGGAAGATATGTTATCAAATGCCAGAGAACTCAATGTGAATCAATAAAACAAAAACTTAAGAGTTATATTTGTTAATAGAAAGTGTTTGCCATTGATAAGCAGCACTGTCACCCATCTCTAAGGAGACAGAAACTTCCTCCTGCATCAAGAAAAGATTCCTGTGAGTCTCTGGTAAATTCACTCAAATCAGTAAAGTTCTGTTTATGTTAAGTGTTGAATACTGTAGGAATTGCAAGTCGAGAAATGACTTCTGGGACCCCAGCAAAAGCAAATACAAAACTGCCCTTGTAAGGCAAGTTTCAGGTCTGCTCTCATAGGATTACCATAAAGGGAGAGTCTCAGGAAAGATTAAGTTTACACACCACAAATCATCTACAAGAGGATGAGGGAGGACATACAAACAATTAGTTCTTTAAGAATTGCAAATACTGGCTTGGTGCCTGTGGCTCAAGTGGCTAAGGCGCCAGCCACATATACCTGAGCTGGCGGTTTGAATCCAGCCCAGACCCGCCCAATAATGACGGCTGCAACCAAAAAATAGCTGGGCGTTGTGGTGCGCGCCTGTAGCCCAGCTACTTGGGAGGCGGAGGCAGAAGAATCACTTGAGCCCAGGAGTTGGAGGTTGCAGTGAGCTGTGATGTCACAGCACTGTATGCAGGGCAATAGCTTGAGGCTCTGTCTCAAAAAAAAAAAAGGAATTACAAGTAGGTTCTTGTAAGGTGGCTAATGCCTGTAATCCTAGTACTCTGGGAGGTGGAGGATAGGTGGATTGCCTGAGCAATACCCCCCCTCCCCCCAAGCTCTTAAAAAATAGCCCAACATTGTGGCAGGTGCCTGCCGGTAGTCCCAGCTACTCGGGAGACTGAGGCAAGAGAATCATTTGAGCTCAAGAGTTTGAGTTTGCTGTGAGCTGTGATGCTACAGCACTCTACCATGGGTAAAAAATTGAGACTGTCTCAATAAAGAAAAATTGCAAATCTGAAATGCCATAAAATAATAAGATTAAAATGAATCATTAAATATGAAAGATTGTACAAATTTGAAAAAGAACCAATAAATAGTTATCAATACAGATTAGACACATTGAAAATTTGTGAGCTGGAATGTTAATCTTACAAAATCCCTATAATGGGATTACTAGAAGGAGAAGGCAAGAACCAAGGAAGATACATATTTATTAGGTATAGAAAGAAAAGGAGGTCATGGGAAAAAATAGACAAGAAGTCATCCTTGACTGATGTCTTTTCTGCGCAGCCATTCCATCAACAAGTTTTAACATCTCCAGCTACAAAATACACTCCAAATCTATTCATGCCTCTCCATTTCCACTGCCATCTTACCTGTCCTAGATTGCTGTCTTCTACCTGGTTTTCTTTCCAAATCTTCCAGGATATATAAATTTGTAAGATAACATTTTAAGATATTCTGAGAACTGAGGTTTTTATTTATATAGTGGAATACCATAGAGCAGTGAAAAAAAATCAATAACTAATGGGTAATCAGTAACACGGATCTCAAAAACAGCAGTGAGTGGGGGGATTTGAGTCCGTTTAGGTAAAGATCAAAAACAAAACACTGTGGATATACCAAAACAAATATACAGTTATTTCATGTTTTAAGAATAGAAAATTTAGGCTCGGCGCCTGTGGCTCAACAGGCTAAGGCGCCAGCCACATACACCTGAGCTGGCAGGTTCGAATCCAGCCCGGGCCCACCAAACAACAATGACGGCTGCAACCAAAAAATGGCTGGGCGTTGTGGCAGGCGCCTGTAGTCCCAGCTATTTGGGAGGTGGAGGCAAGAGACTCACCGAGCCCAGGAATTGGAGGTTGCTGTGAGCTGTGATGCCACGGCACTGTATCCAGGGTGACAGCTTGAGGCTCTGCCTCAAAAAAAAAAAAAAAAAAAAGAATAGAAAATTTAAGTGACAGTCATGCTTGTTTACCAGTCATGTCCTACTGTGTATCAGACACATTGGGAAAAACTCAAAAGACCAGCAAGGAAGATACCAAAGCAAACAGTTGGCATGGTTAAGTTAATGTCAGGAAAAAACAGCCTTTTTGGCAAAAAGTATTCCTTGCAATAAGAAGGGGCATCTCCTAATGATAAAAAAGATTGGGTTAAGCAGGAGGGAACAGTAATTCTAAAGTGGTACAGACATCAAGGTTCATAACACAAACATGGACAAAACTAAAAAAGGCAATGGACAAGTGAAGACTGAACACACCTCTCTCCATAGAACAGCAGACCAGAAAAAAAATGCAATAGAACATGGACAGTTTTAATAATGCAACTAAACAAATGTGACTTGACATATAAACAAACACAACTCCAGAATTCTGGAAGCCTATTTTGGAGAATTTCCCAAAACCACCATATGCAATAATACAAATCTGGCAAATTTTAAGAAGCTTGAAATCATACATTGAGTCTACTTTCGCACTCCTGTTAACAACATGTTAGAGTTCCTAGCCAGTACAACACCACAAAAAATAAAAAAACCCTTTCATTCACAAAATAGCTTCTAGAACTAAGTGATTTAGCAAATTTGTGGGATATAAAGTGAATACATTAAAGAATCAAGAATAGTAAAGAATGTACTAGCAGTAAGAAATTGGCGATTGAAATTTTGGGGTTTTTGGCTTGGCACCTGTGGCTCAACGGGCTAAGGCGCCAGCCACGTACACCTGAGCTGGCGGGTTCGAATCCAGCCCGGGCCCACCAAACAACAATGACAGCTGCAACCAAAAAATGGCCGGGCGTTGTGGCGGGCGCCTATAGTCCCAGCTA
>CAUYRH010138832.1:0-10521 GCA_963574655.1 Perodicticus potto | reverse complement strand
GAATCTTTTGAAGATCTGGGAAAAAGATATGACCATGAAGAAATCTGAACTTTTTTGTATTGTTAAATATCTTGACAAAATAAAGATAAGTTGCCAGTTTGGCAACTGAATCTGTTGTTTTAGGCTATATAGATAATGTGTATGTATATATACATATATATATATAGAGAGAGAGAGAGAGAGAGAGTACACACATATATTTATTTTTTAAATTATTATGAGTACATAATAGTTTATGTCTTTAAGCCTTATATTTTTGATGTTTCATCTTGTATGTTGTCACTATGTTTGGAAAGTAGAGAAAAAAAGGATAAAATCTGTTTCAATTCAAACGTAATCAACTGTAAATATTTGGGTATATTTCTTTTTCTTTTTTTGGCGGTTTTTGTCCGAGGCTGGGTTGGAACCCGCCACCTCTGGTATATGGGGCTGGCACCTTACTCCTTTGAGCCACAGGCGCCACCCATATTTGGGTATATTTCTACCAGTGGGTTTTAAAAAATTATGTATGTAAGTTTGTATCCTGATTTTTCACTTTCTCATGTTATGAGCTGTGTTTATGCCATTGTATTTGCATTATCATTTTCAGAAGCATAATTTAATAGATGCGTTATTCCATTTGATTATACCATTGTTATTTTTGCCATTTCCTTATTGAGGGGTTGCTTATTTCTAATTTTTTACTATTATAAAAAATACAGAGAGGAATTTCTGTGTAAAACTTTTTCCTATGTTTTGAATTATTGCCTTTATCTCTCAGTATTTTTGCTAAGCAATTGCTATCCTATCCTTTACATAGCTTATTAGCTTACACAAACATTCATTTTCTCCAGGATTTGTGTACAGTATCAGGGCGTGAAAAGTTCTCAGCTAAAGAAATTGGCCCTCCTTTAAGACTTCCTGAAATTCTTATGTTGGTTACTTTCCAGACTCCTCCTATCTTTGTAGTGATGTTTTTCTCACAGAGTTTCGGGTGTCGTCCTCAGCTAGCAGTCCTTATTTGGGGCACCTTACTCTATCAGCCTTTTCAGATACATACTTGAAACTTAGATTTAAATCCTCGCCTCAGCCAGTTCCTCAGCAGGTGCACAAGTTTACCTATCTTCTCAGCCACTTCCAAATCAAGCATATAGACAAAACCCAAACAAACTTTAAAAAGTTCATTTACATTCTTCTTCCATAACATTGTTATCCATTTGCCTTACATGTACAGAATCAAAAAGGGACCCTTCCAAAAGTTCATTTTATCAATGGAAAACATTTCTCCTCATCATCCACCTTACTACAGCGTGTTTTCCTCCCTTGAATCCACTCCTGCTCTGCGCTCATTTGATTCCTGGGGGTCACTGGGTTAAAAATAACAGCAAGAGCGAGGGCTGGGTCGGCCACAGGTTTCCACTGGACTTGTTTGGGACGTGAATTCCCCTCACAACACCCAGTCGGTAGAAGCTGGCGCAGTGGTGATGCAGGTGAGGACCTGGGCGTCGGGGAGTCGGGGCCTCTGCACTGTCGCCAGCGTGCGAGCGTCCGGCGCTGTGGGAAGCGCGAGACTCAGCCCACAGCTGGGCCACGCGTGCGCTGCGGTTATGCTTCCCCACGGACTGTTAGCGAGCGCTTGTGACAGACCACATCCGCATCCCACTCTGAGGAGGTGTCTTCCTGCATCCTCCGGTTCCGGGTGGAGCGTGGCCCTTAGCCATTCCATCTCCTGTTTCTGCTCGGTCACTTCATCCCCGGGGCCTGAGTGGAGGCGGAACTACCGTGTCCGGGGTGGTGGTTTTCGGAGAGAAGTCGTGGTCGGATTGGTAAGACGGCGGGCTGGAGGCGGGACTTCCGGGCTGCTGTTCCGTCAGCTGCCTTCCCGGGCGTCTCCCCGCAACCTCTTCAACTTCTTGTCAGTGACGCGGCGCCCGGGAGAAATCCGACGGGATTGGGGTCCAGGGAGCGTGATCTGCCGGAAAGTACCTAGTGTGTGCGTATTCTTGCAGCTCTGTTTGAGAGGAGAAACTGTGGGACTGGAACGGTGAGAAAACTGACTGAAGGGAAGACTGGTCAGTGACAGCGAGGGGAGTGTGAGGCAGGGGCTGCGAGGCGACTGTGACCGAGGGGACTGTGACCGCAGTGTGAGGTGTAGCTGCTTGCAAGGGGTCTGCGACCCAAGAGCGGTGACTATGGAGGACGCTGACCTCGTAGAGCACGAGGCAGAGGCCGTGACGGGACTCTGACCGGGGAAGTATGTGGCAGTGATCATGAGGGACTGTGACCGAGGAGCAATGACTCCGAGGAGACTCTGATCGATGAATGGTGACTGAGGGAACTGTGCCCCAAGGAGAGATGAAACGGGCTGCAAGGCGACGCGACTCTGACCCAGGAGCAGTGACTTTGAGGGGCTGACTTGGAGAAGAGCACAGGCTCAGTAGCTGGTGTTGGGACACGTATCGTAGAGCTGTGTCTGGACACGGGGTGTAATTAGCTGTGACTAGGCAGAGAAGGTGTTTAACGGAAAGAATACTGCTCTGGGCCTTAGACGTGAGTTTAATTTTATGGAAAAACTTCTTGTGGTTGGAAAACTTCACTAGGAGTTAAAGAGTCTTCATCAGTGACTGGAAAGTTTGGACTAGTTAAATGTCACCCCAAACTACGGGTACTATCCTGTTATTGGCTTATGAGATCAATTTAGTGGATGGCACCAGTAATTGTTTTTAAATGGGATAGAATAGAAATTTTCAATGTGTTCATATGGTAAAGGTAAGTATTGTTTCATGAAATTTGTTTCAGTTACGTGTGTATGAGATTATCAGGTAAAATGGATTTTGTACATGTTAAAATGTATAAAGTAAAAAGTAGTTAAAATGTTTGAAAGACATTGGACCAGATTATTTCCTTAAAATAATTTTTTTAGTGGCAGGGTCTTACTCTATTGCCCAGGCTGGAGCTGCAGTGCGGTGGCATGATCATAGCTCACTGTAACCTCAAACTCCCTGGGCTCAAGTGATCCTCAGCCTCAGCCTCCTGAGTAACTAGGACTACAAGCTGTGCCATCATGCCTTGCTAATGTTTTCTTATTTTTTGTAGCTATGGGGTCTTACTCTGTTGCCTAGGCTGGTCTTGATTCTGACCTCAAAATTCCCACGTTGGCCTCCCAAACCTCTGGGATTACAACTGTGAGCCACTGATCCTGGCCTGGACCTGGATTTCTGAGTTTTCTTTCAGATCTAAAATGTAATGATTTTATTAGTATAAGTCTATTAGTGGACTGTTTGAAAGCACCAAAGATGCAATTGGATAGACTGTATCTAGGGCTGGAGCACAGGTTCTATTGAATAGACTTAATTGGAGAAGACTTTTGAATGTAACCGAGGTGACTAATTATGACTGAGAGGTGAAGCTGAAATTCAGGATCTCTCTTGGGAGAACCACAAGTTATATAGAAATAGGGACAGTGATATTTATAGAGGGAGTGAGGATTTAGGTATTGCTGATAGAAGATGCTAAGAATACACATTGAGGAAGGGGAAGCGTGGAGGTAGTAGCAAGGCTTGGGAAGGGAACTGAAGATAGAGACAGAAAACACTCTGCCAAGAATAAAATGAAATTAGGAAGAATGACCTTCCCTTCCTATTCAATCTTGATACCTAGTAATACTCCAAGTCAGAGAATTGCTGCTAAAAAGATGTTGAAGAAAGGATTTTAGTGCAATAAGAATGGTAAAGAAATGACCATCATGAGGAAGAAAGGTGGACAAAAGAATGACAATGAGAATGTCAGCAGTTGGAGAGGCTTTAATGTATTTGGCTATCCAACTTAGTGACTTGTGTGCTGGAGGCCAATAGTACACTAGCATATTAGGAGTGATAACATGCTGTGAGTAATTCAAATGAAGTTTTACCTACTGGTTTTATTTCCTGCTTATTCTCTTTCATGAGGCCTGTTAATGTTGCAGATGAAATTAACTAAAGTGAGTGTACTACTACTTTCTCTCTTACAGTCCTCTTGTAGAAAGTGCTATTGATTGTGCCACCCAGTGCCTTTTTTGCCTAGTTTTTGGCCGGGGCTGGGTTTGAAACCACCACCTCCAGCATATGCGGCCGGCGCCCTACTCCTTTGAGCCACAGGCGCCGCCCCCCCCTTTTTTTTTGAGACAAAATCTCAAGCTGTCGCCCTGGGTAGAGTGGTGTCATAGCTCACAGCAACTTCAACTCTTGGGCTCAAGCTATCTTCTTGCCTCAGTTTTTCTATTTTTAGTAGAGGAAGGGTCTTGATTTTTGCTCAGGCGGGTCTTCCGAACTCCTGAGCTCAAGCATTCCACCCTCCTCAGCCTCCCAGAGTGCTAGTAATTACAGGCATGAAACACCACGCCCAGCCCACCCAGTGCTTTTTAGAAAGATCTAATAGGCGGCACCTGTGGGTCATGCCTGTAATCCCAGCACTCTGGGAGGCCGAGCTGGGTGGATTGCCTGAGCTCACAGGTTCGAGACTAGACTGAGCAAGAGTGAGACCCTGTCTCTAAAAATAGCCTGGCGTTGTGGAGGGTGCCTCTAGTCCCTGCTACTGGGGAGGCTGAGGCAAGAGAATAGCTTGAGCCCAAGAGTTAGAGGTTGCTGTAAGCTATGACATCGTGACACTCTACCAAGGGTGACAAAGTTAGACTCTGTCTCAAAAAAAAAAAGAAAGATCTAATAGGGGAAGATTGAGGTCATTTTAATTTATCAGATACTGTATTAATCTGATTACCTAATAGTCACTCCTTCCCTGTACACATACACTACACTTTATAATATGGGAGAGAATTCAGAAAAGTTTTTTTTTTTGAGACAGACCCTCTAGCTGTCACCCTGGAAAGAGAGCCGTGGCATCACAGCTCACAGCAACCTCCAATTCCGGGGCTCAAGCGAGTCTCTTGCCTCCGCCTCCCAAGTAGCTGGGACTACAGGCGCCCGCCACAACCCCCGGCCATTTTTTGGTTGCAGCCGTCATTGTTGTTTGGCGGGCCTGGGCTGGATTCGAACCCACCAACTTAGGTCTACGTGGCTTAGCCGGTTGAGCCACAGGCACCGAGCCTCAGAAAAGTTTTGAACTGGGAATGGGTTGGGATTGGTAGGAGATAGCCTTTGTTTGGCTTTAAAAAAAAAAAAAAAGGCTAGTTTTCTAGGATATTAGAAGTTTGCTGGACTTACATTTTACATAAGTTAAAAAAGAACTACTCAAGAGTTTCTAGAACAGAATATATGCTTCAAGGTAAGAGACTATAAAAGAAGAGAGACTAAGATTTGGGGATGGTAGTACTCCATCTGGGGTCTTTTGTGTTTGCTTAATGAAATGATTCTTTCTGACTTAGGCTGCTTTGCAAATTTCATTTGAAAATCAGTATACTGGTCCGATTAACAAAGAATGAGCTTTATTTCCCCCTCAGCTTATGATTTCTCCTCTGATCAGCTAGTAGGGTTCTTGGGGACCCATTCTTGGATATGTGATCGCTTAAGGATCACTCAAAACCTGGAATACAGAATTCCCAGGTTGTTCTTTTTTGTTGTTGTTGAGACAGTCTCACTATGTTGCCCTTGGTAGAGTGCTGTGGCATCATAGCTCACAGCAACCTCAAACTCTTGGGCTTAAGTGATTCTTTTGCCTTAGCCTCCCAAGTAGCTGGGACTACAGGCGCCTGCCACAATGCCCTGCTATTTTTAGAGACAGGGTCTCGCTCTGGCTCGGGTTAGCCTGGAACCCTTGAGCTCAGGTGATCCGCCCACCTTGGCCTCTCAGAGTGCTGGAATTACAGGCGTGAGCCACTGTGCCTGGCCCTTAAACAGCCCTTTAATCTGAAATATGTGCATACTCACTGAATTTTGTATATAATCCCATAGGCTTTGTAAATCATCTGACCCTATTCATGATTCCCATACAGAGCTTTTTTTTGACAGGATTTTCTTTTAATTTTTTTCTTTTTCTTTCTTTTTTTTTTTTTGAGACAGTGTCTCAAGCTGTTGCCTTGGGTAGGGTGCTGTGATGTCATAGCTTATAGCAACCTCCAACTCTTGGGCTTAAGCAATCCACTTGCCTCATTTTTTTTCTATTTTTAGTAGAGACGGTCTTGCTTTTGCTCAGGCTGATCTCCAACTCATGAGCTCAAGCAATTTCACCCACCTTGGCCTCCGAGAGTACTAGGATTATAGGCATGAGCTACTGCGCCCGGCTTGTTATTTTTTTGACAGGATTTTCGTAGGGATCTGAATAACCTTTCCTAGACATGTTATAAGTGCTGATGAGAATGAAATGCTCAAAGAAAAGGCAAACATAATAATTTTCCATTCTTATTAATGATGGATAATGACAAAATATCTATTCATAATGGTCATTTTCTTGCTCAGTCATCATACTTTTATTTCCAAGTATTTACATTACTGATCTAGAACCAGATCTTCTGACTTTTCTGCTAATAGAAATAATTCCCTCCTATGATCAAACAGAAATAGGTCTCTCTCTCCCTTTTTTTAAGTTCCGAATTTTTTTTTTTTCTTCTTTGCAGCTCTTGGCTGGGGCTGGGTTTGAACCCACCTCCTCTGGCACATGAGGCCAGCACCCTACCCCTTTGAGCCACAGGCATCGCCTGTGGGGGAAGCAAGAACAGAATGCAAAGGAAAATTATGCTTCCTCTTTTCACAGATAGTTCCTTATAGTAATCAGTCAAGTTTGAATTAGATTTTTGAAATTTGGAAGAGTATATGTAATTGTAATTTTCTATTAAAGTAGTTTCCCCTTGGCTTAGCGCCCGTAGATCAGTGAGTAGGGTGCCAGCCACATACACTGAAGGTGGAGGGTTCGATCTGGGCTGGGCCTGCTAAACAACAATGACAACTACAACCAAAAAAAAAAAAAAAATAGCCAGACGTTGTGTTGGGTGCCTGTGGTCCCAGCTACTTGGGAGACTGAGGCAAGAGAATCACTTGAGCCCAAGAGTTTGAGGTTGCTGTGAGCTGTGATGCCATGGCATTCTACTGAGGGTGACATAGTGAGACTCTGTCTCAAAAAAAAAAAAAAATAGTTCCCTCTGATCTGCAGTTTTGCTTTCTGTGGTTTCAGTTACCTGTGGTCAGCCACTGTTAGAAAACAGGTAAGTACAGTACAATAAGATATTTTGAGAGAGGGCGGTGCCTGTGGCTCAGTGGGTAGGGTGCCAGCCTCATGTACCTAGGGTGGCAGGTTCAAACCTGGTCCTGGCCAAACTGCAACAAAAATAGCTGGGCATTGTGGCAGGCGCCTGTGGTCCCAGCTACTTGGGAGGCCGAGGCAAGAGAATTGCTTAAGCCCAGGAGTTGGAGGTTGCTGTGAGCTGTGACACCATGGCACTCTACCAGGGGCAATAAAGTGAGACTCTGTCTCTTAAAAAAAAAAAAGATATTTTGAGAGAAAGAGACCCTATTCATGTAACTTTTTTTTTTTTTAGACAGAGCCTCAAGCTGGCACCCTGGATTGAGTGCTGTGGCATCACAGCTCACAGCAACCTCCAATTCCTGAGCTCAAGCGAGTCTCTTGCCTCCACCTCCCAAGTAGCTGGGACTACAGACGCCCACCACAACGCCCAGCCATTTTTTGGTTGCAGCCGTCATTGTTGTTTGGCGGGCCCGGGCTGGATTCAAACCCGCGAGCTCAGGTGTACATGGCTGGTGCCTTAGCCCGTTGAGCCACGGGCGCCGAGCCATGTAACTTTGTTTTTTTTTTTTTGAGACAGAGCCTCAAGCTCCCGAGTAGCTGGGACTACAGGCACTCAGCTACTTTTTGGTTGTAGTTGTCATTGTTTGGCAGGCCCAGACCAGATTCGAACCCACCAGCTCTGGTGTATGTGGCTGGCGCCTTAGCTGCTTAAGCTACAGGTGCCACCTTCATGTAACTTTTATTAGAATGTATTCTCATAATTGTGTATTAATTATTGTTAACCTCTTATTGTGCCTAATTTATAAATTAAGCTTTATTGTAAGTATGTATATACAGCAAAAACAATAGAGTCAGTCTTCCATATCTGTGTGTGCCACATGAATGGATTCAAACAACCATGGATAGAAAATATTTGGAAAAAATAAAATTAAAAAATGATAGTACAGGCTCGGCACCTGTGGCTTAACGGGCTAAGGCGCCAGCCACGTACACCTGAGCTGGCGGGTTCCGATCCAGCCTGGTCCCGCTAAACAACAATGACGGCTGCAACCAAAAAATGGCCGGGCGTTGTGGCAGGCACCTGTAGTCCCAGCTACTTGGGAGGCAGAGGCAGGAGACTCGCTTAAGCCCAGAAATTGGAGGTAGCTGTGAGTTGTGATGCCACAGCACTCTATCCAGGGTGACACCTTGAAGCCCTGTCTCAAAAAAAAAAAAAAAAAAAAAAGATAGTGCAAACAAAACCCCAATATCGTATAGTAACTATTTACATAGTAGTTACATTGTTTTAGGTATTATAAGCAATAGATATTAGAGATCATTTAAAGTATATGGGAGGATGTACATAGGTTATATGCAAATACTATGCCGTTTTTTACAAAAGACTTGAGCATCCATGGATTTTGGTATCTGCAGGAGGTCTGGAACCAATCCCCCATGGGTACTGAGGGGCAGATAGAGAGTTCAGTACTATCCAGGGGTTCAGACACTCACTGGAGTCTTGTAATACATCCTTTGCAGATAAGAGGGGACTATTATATGTAGGATGTTGCATAGTTTAGGAAGCAGAGACCACCTCCTCTTTTTCCTTGGGTGCTTGGTAGGTCTACTACCAGTAAGGAAGTAGCATAGAAGACATTGGGTAGGAGTCCCTAAAGCTGTACTTGTAGGAGCCTTTCATGTTAAAGACTCAAGAGTATGCATAGTCAGCACCCAGATTTTGTCTCTTTCAGGACATTCACATTGGAAAAACATCTGACTAGATCTATCCTTAGTGTCTCCTCAGTGCTGACTGCCCCCTCCACATATACATTTTCCACTTCTTCTCTGGCAAAGTTGACAAAAGCTAGCAGACATCTATTGGAACATTGAAGAACAAGGCAAGCAGTGTGTATTGGGATATGAGTCAGCAGAGATGGAGCCAAATTTTTGAGTCTTGAGTAAAAGTCACAGGCACAGATACTACGTTCTGTATCTTGAGAGCACTTTGGAGACCTATATACTTAATAGGCAGCATGATGGGGTGAGCATTTATATCTATATTTAGAATCTGTGCTCAATTTGAGTGACTAAAATAAGGTGACTTATCTGGGGACTGAATAGGCAGTAGTGTTGGAAAGATCAGGCCTTATAAATACTGCATTCTAGTTGTCAGTCCCCTTTGTCTCTCTTTGGTTATTGCTCCTTCGACAAACTTTTTTGGAGGATAAATGACTAAGGAAACAGGAAGTTTTGGCCTACTCTGGTAGGGGTCATAAGGGAGGTTCTATATTCAGCCTCTGATTGCATTTCATTCTGACTCTGCCCTGAGGATCCATCTACAAGACATTAGGTAACCCATGGCCCCATTTTGACCTCACTGTAGTGACATTGAGGAGTGCTATCTTTTCCCAGCTCCATTGCCCAGAGATTAAGGCAGCTTCTGTGTGTGTGTATATATTTTTCTCTCTTAAATATAGATATTTAAATCCACCTCTTTCTGAGACCATCATTGTACTTTTACGTTAATGGTATTGGTTTATTATAAAGGTACAGTAGAGAGCCTGAGAAGTATTTTCTTCATTGTTGTAGAAGTTCAAAATTGTTACTGGGCAATTATGGATGTTGGAACGTAGTATAGTTTTAGGTACAGCTAAGTTTCAGTGTAATGAATTAAAAAGCCACTGCGATATTAGGATGTATTTACCATTCTTAGTACGTCCTTATCTTCTCATATACATTTTCTCTTTAGTTTCTCAGTAGCAAAGTTGTCCAGGCAGCCATCTATTGGAACTTTAGGGAAACTGGGGATAATTTTTCCATTATTTGAAGCACTAAGTATTAAATTATTCAATATGCTTTGGTGGTGCATAAGTTAGTAGATGTGAGGGAATACGGGAATGGTCTAAAAGGCCAGTGAAAAATGAAAAATCTTGAGAAACCTATAAAGTCAAAGTTTATAGAGCTAATTTATAGCTTTCATATGAAGGCTAAAAAGTAGTAGTTTTAAAGGGAAAGCATAAGGATTTTTTTGTAACCCTGAGTAAATTAGTTTTAATACCTCAACATGATTGTAGATTGCTTTAAGCTATTTTCTTTTTTAATTTCAAAATATCAAAGGGAAGGCATAAAAATTAATCTATTTTCTAAATTCTTTTAGACTTATTGTTGTGAAATGTCTGTGACCATGGTGTTTTTCATTTCCTGAGAAAGTGGATAAAGCTATAGAAATGTTTTATAGTGGCTCGGCGCCTGTGGCTCAATGGGCTAAGGCGCCAGCCACGTACACCTGAGCTGGCGGGTTCGAATCCAGCCCAGACCCGCCAAACAACAATGACGGCTGCAACCAAAAAATGGCCGGGTATTGTGGCGGGCGCCTGTAGTCCCAGCTAC
>CAUYRH010138831.1:0-44455 GCA_963574655.1 Perodicticus potto | reverse complement strand
TAATCACTATATAAAGACATTGATACTCTACATTTAATAAGTTTCACCAGTACCCTACTAAGATGCACTGTAGGTGTGATCCCACCAATTGCCCTCCCTCCACCCATCCTCCCCCCTCCCCTCCCCTCCCTTTCCCTTTTCCCTGAAGAGCCGTATTTTGCAGTTCTGACTCCAATGCAGGGGCATTTCCTGACAGAGCTCAGAGCTGTATGTAGATTTATCCACTGGCTAAACCTATTCTACAAACACGTAGTCATTTGGTATTTGAAGACATAAAAGCTGGCTGATTCATAACGTAGCCTTTATTAACATGTATCCCAGGGCCTTGATTGCATAATTTCACATTGCTTAGGCCCCAGACGCGAAGGCAGCCAGGGGCCTGCACTGTGGAGGAACCAGGGTGTGGGAAGCAGGGTGTGGTAGACTTGTTGAAGGGTGTGAGCGAGGGCCGCAGAGGCAAGCAGGAGAGAGGTTTGGCCACATCCAGTTGAAACAAAATATGAGTATTTGTGTTTCTTAAAAACCGCTTTAACACTATTTTAGGACTAGAGTTTCAACCATAAAATTTTTCTTATAGAAAACCAAGTTCTCTGAAAAAAAAAAAAAAGTGCCAAATACGTATCTTGGCAAAAGGTTTTATGTTTGAATTAAAATTTTAAGGTAAATTTGTTTTTCAGACAGTATAAAAAATGGTATCAGAAAAAGAGTCATAAAATCTTAGTTTTCTTTTTATTAAAAAAGAAACAGAGAAGTGCATTGATTTAGGTTTTTGTTATATTCCCTTGGATATAACATAGATTGAAAACTATAATTAAAAAAGAAATGAAAAATAATAAAGCATTCACAGCTACACCTGAAAACCCATAAATACAGCACATGTGGCATAACACAGTAGTCAACACACAGGGTCATTGTTTAAGGTGACCCAAAATGTGCATTATTATGTCAGGAAAAAAATCCCATGGCTGGCACTAATCTTTACACTTTTAACAAAGTGGCATTTTATCCAAACTTGCCCTGCTTGCCTCACAATTCCATATATATACTCTGTAATTCAAAACTCATAAATTTTTCAAAAATAGGTGCCATCTGTATACACACATAAATATATTTCAAAGGGTTAAGCTACCCAAACCATAGCCAATGAGTCACTTTTTAAAAAAGTAGTAACTTTCTGTAAGAATGAAGTCATTTATTACCACACAAGTACTTCAGCTAACTAAAGAGTTCAGAATTAATGAAATAAATTATACAGTTTTAATATCCCTCGAGTCCATCAAGTGCAAAAATAAGTGAATTATTTCAAAGACATTATCCTATACTTTTGAAATTATCATTTCAAAAATCCCAATTCTCATAAAGTAATAAAAAATGGACTATCATTTTAACGTACAGCTAAATTTAAAAGTGTTCTGTATCTTCAAATACAACATATCTCGTAAAAATATATTTTGATATAAGTAATTAGTTACTTAATTGGTGTCTGTTGCTGTCAATAGTTCTTGGCTAAGCCAAAGTTTCAACTCCTATAGGGCACAGTTAATATCATGGTAACATTTTTACAATAACTTACAATCTTCTGAGATGATGTTTCACAACTCCTTTAGTGAGAGCTGGCAAATATGATTTCTGTTACTATTCTATTTTAGCTTTTCAGTAAGTGCCAGCAAACAAAATTATATTCCTTCCCTTTTATGGGTCTCTGCAGGGCCCTGACTTGTAGAGAAGGCATTTGTGAGGTTGCTAACTTTAAAGTTAATGTCAAATGGCTTACATTTTAACTACAGATACATTATACTTTGCTTGTCTGTACATTTTGGTTCTCTGAAATTTAGTTGAAAATAGTAAATTGCCATGCTTTTTTCTCATTTATTTCTATTCCTGAAACCAGGTAACCGCTTCAAAAACTTCAGACAAGTTAGCTCATGTGAAAGGAGATGAGGAAATATTGAATGGTCTGAAAATGAAAATGTCAACACTTTTTGTTTTATAAATAATTCAGAAGCTGAAAACATGGAATAAGTTCACTTGGGCAGAACGCAAGGCATTTTAGGCTCTTATGCTAAAGGAAGTAAATACTAACTTGGAAATAAGCAAACTGCTTTGAAAAAGGGTGAGGGAAAGTTTTTATCAGAGACAAGGTAGCTTGCCATTAAAAACAAGTGCTGTTCCAAGCAGTCTATTTGGCGAACGCCAGAGAGCCTTTATCAGCAAAACAAGTGAAGTAGGCTGAGCCTCAAATGCATTTCTACACATTTCTTGAAAAATCTTAGCAATCTTTAAAATAGGAAAGAAGAATAGGAAGCCACACTGGTCACAGCCCCATTGGAAGTGTCCCCTGGTTATCCCCATCACTATGCCTGCCACACCTCCACGTCCCCAGCTGTGTTCATGTGCCAAAGGTTATACTGAACAAGGTATATCCACACAGGATTCCAACAAAAGCTCTGTCTCCTATACTATCACCAAATGTGTTGGCTTTGTTTAGACATAACTAAATAATGTGAAATGTAACCAAAGACATGCCCTTATCAAGAACATTATAATTTGCCTTCATATAATAACATTGCAATTGCTTTAAAAAACTTTTTACAGTATATCTTTAGTGACACACCGAAAAGCATTTTTATAGTATCAGATATTTTAAGCTACAAAAATCTGGATAATGTGCCTTTTTTATATATTCCTCTATCTGATAAGGTAAAAGAATATATATTTTTAATTAGCTGAATTTCTTTTTTATAAAAGAATATTTTTATTCCCTGTGTCTTAGAGAGAGGACAGTCGTATCAAAACTAATAGTGTACTGATAACATGTTGTTTTTTTGACTAAGCAAGATTTTTCAAAGATGCAGATTTTGTGTCTACACATGTCTTATATAATAGCCAGTTATAGTGTAATGATACTTCATGTAATCATTTAATTTCTAAAGTATAATCTGTTGTATAACTAATACATAGCAATATACCTAAAAAATATTAATAATACTTTCTGAGCTTTTTATCAAAAAAACAAGGCACCTAATATGATTTTATTATGCTTTGATTTTTAGAAACCATAATAATTAACATTGTAGAACACAGAAATGTGTATTTTAGGGTTGACAATAGACTTAAGAATTCTTTAGTTCAGCTGTCTTTATTTTGCAATTGAGGGTCACTGAATGAAAGAAATTGCTTGAGGCGGGCCTGGTGTAGCTCATGCCTGTAATCCCAGCACCCTAGGAGGCTGACTTGGGAAGATTGCTTGAGGCCGAGAGTTTGAGACTAGCCTGGGCAATACAGCAAGACCTTGTTTCTATAAAAGACTTAAAAAAGAAAAGAAAAGCAGGGCTTTGGTGAGTGTGTATGTAGTCCTAGCTACCCAGAGTCTTAGATGGGAAGACTGTTTTAGCCCAGGAGTTCAAGGTGCAGTGACCTATGATTGTGTCACCAGGCTCCAGCCTGGATCACAGAGTCTCTCTAAAAAAAAGAAAGTTTCATGTAGCTGTAAATAAAATACAGATAGAGCAATATGAAATAATGCAATAACTACAGCATAAAATGTGAAATTTGTGTCTCAATGACGCTATAAACCTTGTATCTGTCTATCATATGTATTTTATGTAAGGTTAGGAAGCACACTTCTCTTCTTGAAAAATACTTTTGTATTATTAAAATATGAAGATATGAAAGCCTTTTTTATTCCCCAGTTCTACAAATATTTATAGGGAATTAATGCCTTCCCAACAATAGCAAAAATATTATCATTGAACATTTTCATAACAATCATATACAACATGAATTTGTAAAATTGTTCTTGAATAACTGAGTGACAGTGAATTTTTGATATTTTAAATAACTTTTGTCCCCAAAGCCACAGCTGTACAGACCCTACAATTATGAGACTGAACATTCATTGTAATCACGTCTTTTCTCATTAGTTCTATTTTTCCAGTAATGTCAATTGAAATAGATGTTTGATATTGTGGTTCTTTCCCCAAGAGAGATTATAAACAAACAAAAAAAGCAGGAATAGCTATATGATGAAATACTATGCAACCACTAAAATTGCTATTAAACTATTTTCTAAGGACAAAAGTAAAAATGTGACATCATCCCAAGTAAAATAAACCATTAGGCTTCAATCGCGACCCCACACAGGCACACAGTGAGAGCAAGGCTGCAAAGGAAAATTTCAGAATATTATCAGTGTGCATGTTTTTCCTGGGTTGCAGGCTTGTAGAGGAATCTTTCTTAAAAATAAAAAATAAAAGGTCTGCATTTTTATTATTTTCAACAATGAGCATAATTATTCTTACAATTAAGAAAGGTTAAAACTAATTTCATAGAAGTATAAACAAGAATTGTGGAGTGCGGTGATGCATCTACAATTTCAGACTCTGAGTTCAGTAGCATCTTTTCTCTAGAGAATGTTGGGAGCTTGGCTAGCATGCATTTTATCGTGAGACAAAGGACATTTTTGCTCAGTAAAAGATTAGAAGCCCTGCAAAGAGGAAGAGACCAGAGGAACAGGAAGCAAAAGTAAAAGAGCTCAGATAAGGGACTGCTGAGAAAAACAAGAGTAGCCAACAAGTAGTAAAAACATTTTCTAAGTGTTTCAGCTAAACATAGAGAAAGGTAGAAGGGAATAACATTTCTGCAACATATTTAATATGGCAGGAATTATGCCTGAATATTTCTACTTATGTTAGTTAACTTTAATTTGTGTCATATAGGTCTGTTTAATCCTCATTTTAATTGGATATGATTTATCCCACCCTGATATGTGACTGAGGAAAGCAGAATGACAAGAAGTAATAAAAGTAGGATTTAAAATCTGGGTTAATTGATCTCTAAAACTTAGAATCTTTGCATTTTATCCCACTTTCCCCAGAATATTTCAGGATGGAATAATTTAAAGTGCTGTCTGACTTCCAGGATGGTAATGGTTTTGTCATTTGACTCTAAGAAAAGGGAATCAGCTGGGTGTTGTTGTTGTTTTGTTTTGTTTTTCAGATAGAAAAGTGGAACTAGGGAGGGACAACATGCAGAGACAGAGCTCCTAATGTTCTCGAGTGTCCAGCTGAGGGAAAACCAAATCAAAACAAAATGGTCATCTGGGTAAGACCTGTCTCTGTTCAGGTTCCAAATCTCACTTTTACTAGACAGGTGACGCTGGGGATGTTTTCCACTCTTTCTGCATTTCAGATTCCTCAGATGCCATTTTATACTATGATTATGAGAACAAATGAGAAAAACATTCCAAAGTTGCCTGGAAGAAATTGTAGCTCACAATGGAACTCCAATAAGTGTTGGTTCCCTTTGCCTGGAAACATTACAACAAGCTACTCATTATCTCAGAATTTCATCAGAGCTTCCTATATCAGGTGCAGCCTACCCTTAGATTCCTAGGGGTGTGTAATTATTTTCTTAAAGGTCCTTTTTTTTTTTTTGAGATTTTTCATCGTGATTTTCCTATTACATTTTCTGATTTTTTTCCATGAACCTCAGTTTTCTGCCTCGAAGATACAGAGAACAAATTCAATAAAGTCATAATCAAGTTTGTACTTGGAGAATATAAAATCTTAATAATACAGAGAAGACCCCTAAAAGTTCTAGACATTCAGGAAGCAGACAGGATGAATCAGGCTCATATCCTCTAATTTTGGCTAGAAACGTATTTATTATTACTGTTATTTTCTTTTCAACTTGAGTGTTCTAGGCAGGGTATGCGTCTCTCCCTCTCAAGCGCCCCTGCGTCTATGTTGACAGCTTCTCTCATTTCCATTTCCTACCTGGCTCTTGATTTAGTTCAATCTCCTCTTTCAACGGTCTCATCAGAATCACCAGCGTTACTCTGAGACTTGTTGGACATTCTTGGCCTTTCCTTGCCCTGTACCTATTGAATCAGAAACTTTGCAGATAAGGCTCAGCAATCTATGTTTTATCATCCAAGAATATTCGTTGTATTTTAAGACTCTCTGTTGTAAATAGTTACAGCCAAATCAATGCTTGCAAATGCTCAGCTTTCTAGACAATAAGTCAACCTGCAATCTCCCCCAGGTCTGGCATTTACCCACTGCACTGTGTAACATCCTTGCTTTTCTTCAGAGCAATTTCAGCAAGGTTGTACTGTTACTCTATGTAGAAAGGGTTCTTTTTTGCAATGATCTCACAACACGACATGCAAAACATGTTTTTGTGGTCTTTCTCTTAATCCATTCCCTCTTTATCATTCTCATAAGACTCAAAGAGAGGCGAGCAGAGTGCTTATATTGAATGCTCTTTTTAAGCACTAACAATGTAACCTTCTCTCTTGTCAGGAAGCTGTGACTCATTTTACAAATTAAAAAATAAAACCAAAAACCTAGCAAAAACAATTAGAACAAAGAGAAATTCCCCCTCCAACGAAGTTATGGAAATAATAGAGATTTAAATAATGGATGAACACTTCAGACCGTTGAGGAGTGGTCCTATACTACACAGGTGCATTCGATGCCAGCAACTCTTGGTTTACAGAGCAAAGTTTTTGTCTCTTCCACCTATTTGTAACATCACCATAAACATCAAGTGGCACTTGAGACTCTTTAATTTCTAATATGATTAATCAATGTGAAATAAATATGGATGTGCTTATATAACAATAGAGAATGAAAAGGAGGGCAACGTTTTCTTTATATTTACAAATGTTGGTCTGTTCTACTTGATAGTGTTTCTCTTCCACAATTTCTCTTTCTGAAATCAAAGAAGCTGTTAATGTTACTAATCGAAAGTCTGATCTGCGTCTGCAAGATGTGGGAAAGAGAAGTCAAATTGTGTCTGGGTGGTCAGAAACGGAACTGTCTTACCTGGTCTACGCCTTTTCGGAGCTGCCATGGGTGCTGGCTACAACGTGTCTGTTGTGTGCTTACTCATCCTACACCTTGTGTTAAGCCCTGTCAATGGATTTTCTCATTTATCCAAGTGTGGATATTTCTTCTAGGGTCAAAGAGACGATGTATCTACTGTCCCTCAATTATTTATCAGAAAATGAAGGAAGACTTAGGGAAATTTTGCAAATATATTTTTAAATACAAGTAACAAAAGTTAAATATACAAAATGAGTATTGTGGTGGGTGCCTGTAGTCCCAGCTACTTAGAAGCCTGAGGCAAGAGAATCGCGTAAGCCCAAAGATTTGAGGTTGCTGTGAGCGATGACTCCACGGCACTCTACCTAGGGTGACATAGTGAGACTCTGTCTTAAAAAAAAAAAAAAAGAAAAGAAAAAAAGTAATGCAGTGCAACTACTAGGATAGACAAACAGAATTTCTTTGCCAAAAAAATGTTCATGCTTTACCTCCTCATTAGCTTTCGGTAAAGCTCATCCTTTCCTTTGGAGATATAAAAGCAGTATCTGGGAATATTGTTTACAATACCCGTGTCACATATTTTCTTTGTCCAAACCTCAGAAATAGAATCTATACCTTGCTTGATGTGAGGAACTAAATTGTTTTTATCACTGCTACTTCACATAGTAAGGCCATACATTCAATATTCATCTAAAAAATTATCAAAGTAAGGGATAGAGCACTTAAAAATGGGGGGTAGGGATGTGTGAAGTAAAATTTATAGGGGGTCATTGGTTTGGGCTGAACTGGGCCTGAGAGACCAAGGTAAAATGGAGTCACTCATGCCAACATTCCTTACTACCAAGTTGAAAACCAGATTATTTATCTGACCCTCAGAGAAACCAGGAGATGGAGATGACAGTCAAATCCCCAAACGGGCCAATTTTAGCAGATATGATGAGGAAGTCCCCTCTGCTTTAACCTTTACATTGGAAGTGATCGATCTGTTTTTTGTTGTCTGTTTTTACGTTCCTCCGCCTTGTTCCATCTAGAAAGCCAAACTCTACTGATTGGCTCATCAGAACACTCCATTCAATTTTGTAGAACGGGTATCATCTGATTCAGAGTCACACTTACAAGCCAGTTAAGATGTTACCTAATTTTGTTGTAACTTTGTCTTTTGACAGGCGTATTATCTTATTATGTTGTTATTGTTTTTATCACCAGCACTCAGCATAGTTCTTGTCACAAAGACAATAACACATTGAAATCATGAATGAACAATTACTAACATACATTACTTTTATTAGTTGTGGGGAGATTGAAGGAGAGTCTCAAAAGGGATGAAGGCTCTGAAGTAGACTATAATTCATCTTTATGTATTAACTAGTAGGAGTTTAAAAACTGGGCAGCAGCAAAAAATATCCCTATTAGGAATAACATCTGAGTCATAAACCCAGTAATAGAAACTCTTGAGTTTTAAAGAATGTTTTGTAGTTACTGAGTTCCAGAAATCTTTCTACTGTCCTCCAACTTCATAGAACATAATCAGTAGCACTATGTCAAGACGGGAAATGACCAGCCTAACAGAGTGCAGAGAAATCATTTCTTCTCGACGCCGATCTAGCATTTTGTCTTCTTTAAATGGAAGTGTTTGCACTTTTGCCTTTCATCAACGCTCGAAGCCAATATAATAAACAGACCTGTAGGAAGCCGCTATCATATACTAAAATTTTGTTTATTTGGTTTCTCTTTCATGCTTTAATTTTCCAAGGATGAACATATTTTATTTTCATAATGTTTTGTTAAGTCCCACATTTTTTTTTTTTTTTTTTTGTGGTGGTGGGGATTTTCTGAAATACTTCCATTGCAGAACATCTTCATATGCCTATGAGTAATACGAATTCCAGTTGATGGTAATGTTTTCTTAATCCATTTTAAAAATAATTCCATACAAAAAGCAACATTATTGAACTATCTGGATCTTTTGTCAGCTAACGTGACTAAAAATGAAACTTTGCATGTGGTTAGTGTAGACTGAACTTGAGCATGTTTCTCCACTTCAGTTCCTATTTTAGGTAAATGTACTATAGTTAATAGCGTGTTAATTCAACAGTGGATTAGAAGAAAGGGTGTTTTTAAAAATGTTTCCTAAGACTGACCATTTAGATGATCAAATTCGAAGATGAACAAAATGTCAAGGGTTTCTTTGGCCATCTTCACCTTTGTTCCTGTATCTTCTCGCCAAATCCTGTCTCTATTTAAATTCATGCCTTAACTTCCTTTAAATCTGCTTTCTAGATGATCACTTCTCCCAAAAAGCAGTCTGCAGTCAAACCAGTATACGGCTTAGAAGCACTTCTGTTCTGAGTACAATTCTATTTTGTATTTTTAAATATTCTACTTTATTTTTTTCCATATTCAATCCATTTCCCCCCCTCCTTTTTTATTAAATCATAGCTGTGTACATTAACACAATTATGGGGTACAATGTGCGGGTCTTATATACAATTTGAAATACTTTCGTGAAACTTGTTAACATAGCCTTCACCACATTTTCCAAGAGTACATGTTAAATCTACTAAATATTCTACTTTAAAAACTAGTTATCTCATTTTAAAAATCCAACCTCCCCCCTTATTCATTACCTGTTGTATTATATAGAAACTCATCAATTAGGGTCTCAAGTACTTCCTCAATAGATTTCCTTTTATCTCTTTAAGTAAGCACTTTAACGTCTGTTTCTTAGCATAAATCAAATCCTACTTTGCAGGCAAATCGAGCTCTCTACTATTTTCCAATTATAACTTGGAGGTTTGCTCAATCTTTTTATTTACATGTTCTTTCATTTTAATATCCCTTATATCCACTTTCATCAGCGTTTTTATTTAATAGGTATTTTTTAACCAAATACCTATTAAGTTCCGTCCTGGACCCAGATGTTAGTGAACGGCAATGAAGAGTGATTCCTCCAGTCTTGGAATTTACAATAAACTAGAAAGAAAATCATCCCATTAAAACAAAAATTAAAAAATTATGATCAACACTTGGAAGATAAGATTTAGAACCTGGTAAGGCCAAAATAGGGAGATCTGATTTAAATTTAATGATCCCCAGGTGGATAATACTGTAAGACCAAATATATGGCCAAGACTAGCCAAGGAAAGACTAGGTAGAAATCAGCTTCATCAGAAGGAGCAACTTTCTCAAATTCATTGAAGAACTTTGTTAGAAAGACAATGTGTGTTCATTGCAGGGTATGAGAGAGGAAATTGCACCTAAGTAGAACATCCCTCCTGGGCAGCCATGCTTGTGCTATTTTATTCCTGCTTCTAACCTAAGAATTGGGTATTTTTATGTAATTAGTCATTCAATGACTTATACATTGTTGACGTGACTTAACTCCCCTACTAGACGTGACTTAACTCCCCTACTAGACTCCCCTACTATACTCCATGAAGACAAGAACTATTTCCTCCTCACATTTTGTCCCTGCATTGTTAACTCAGTGCACAATGGGTATGAACGCAAGGCCCGCTTTCTAAGTGTGGGACTTCTGTGATCAATTTACACAGGTCCTGGATCTTAGAGGGGTGCTCTCTTACTTTAATGCTCCACTGTCCCTATCTTGAATTTCTTAATACCCTTAGGGCCCTGCACTTTTATTTTGCACTGGGCCCTTAAAGTTCAGTAATCAATCTCAAATGAATGCAAATTTGCCCAGTGAATGGAAGCTTCAAGGACCAAAGAATCTAACTGGAATAGGTTTGTGTGGCATTTTTTCTTTTAGAGTTTACCTTATTCCAGATAACACCAATTGAGTCTTGGTTACTGTGTGGTGGATGGCTAAAAAAATGAGCAAAGTTCTCCTTCACAGAAAGTCACCAGTCTTTTTTAAATAACACATTGAGATCTATATTGACTTGGGCACTTGTGACTTACTACATATTTCAGGAACTTTCTTAGCTGAAACTTTTTTTTTTCATGGTTACCACTATTTATTTATTTTATTTTATTTATTATATTTATATTTATTTACTTATTTTTGCTGTTTTTGGCCGGGGCTGGGTTTGAACCCGCCACCTCCAGCATATGGGGCTGGCGTCCTACTCCTTGAGCCACAGGCGCCGCCCGGTTACCACTATTTAAACGTACATCCCCAGCACTAGGAAATGAGCAAGTCAAAGACCCAGACACTGTTTACTAATCTAACATTGTTACATTTTGTGACTTCTTTGCCACTTGCTGTATCATAAATGTGAATGAGAACTACCAATGTTGAGAAATACATTTCACTTAATATCCTGCTTATGAGTCTGCAGAAGTTCGTAGAAAAAGCAAAAAGCAGCAAAGGCCTACCGTTAGCAAGGATGAATCACATTTTATGTCTGTTTGGCAGGGAATGAATGAGTTAGATCTTCTAGAACTGAAGTTTTTTGGGTACCTGAAGAAAACTAGTTTAGTTTTTAGTCTCAATAAGAACAAGGCTGGGAAATACCTATGAGAACCTGGGATAAACATGAAATGTTATTGACTGAGTTGTTCTTTCCGAAGTTGAGAAGCCTCTTGAAGAATTCACAAAGATTTTGGGCTCATTCATCAGTTCACCAGGCTACAATCAACATTCTCTTTCTAAGCTTCAGCGTGACAAGCTGAGCTCCACTATCTGTTTGCACCGTAATCCGTGGATTATGGCCTGCTTAGTGCAGTTGACAACTAAAACTATCTTGGCTCAAGTGGAGTATTTATAGTTACTCGTAGCAGAGAGTCAAAAAGGTGCCTGCAAAAGTAAATAAGACTTCAAACCACGTATCTTTCCATCTATTGACTTTTGGTGCAGTGTACAGAATCCTGGACTAGTTTATGTAAGCCTTTCATGGACCTCAGTGGGCCATATACTGAGCATGCGCTTGGGTTATCTCCACCTATTAAACAAACAGTGACAGAAAACTCTTTTCATTAATAGTATCATGTTTCAGAGGCGCTTTGAACAGATTATAAAATTAGTGACTAAAAATGTTGCTTAGTATGAAGGTGAATTTTAAACTTATACAACCGAGCAGTACTAAGTTCAGTATGAGGTCCACTTGGTGATCATTTACGGTTGTTGAGTTTTCCACTCGCTAATAGAGTGCTTTCATTCTGTAACAATGAGATATACTAAACCTATATTATTGAGAAACAAAATATTATCCCTCAGTCTTTTTATTCTCAAACCCTCAAGGGGAATGTCTCCTTGGTGACTTACTTATACATTGTACACCGTTCACAGCACCTCTTAATCTTCCTGTATTTATATCTTTTTTTAAAAGTCATTTTCTCTGTTTCTCTCTAGCCAAAGGCTTTTCAAGCATAGGGACCACTCATTATTGATATCTTTATCCGCAGTTCATGGCAGGTAATAAATGCTTATTTAAATGAATAAGGAAAGGATGCTTGGCTCATCCTTCCTTTAAACTGCACCATGGTTGTCATTATCTTTTTAGCTCTGGCACATGGATGGCAAATCTATGGAAGGCAATCTGAACTAATAGGAAATATGTGCCAGGCCCAGAAATTTTAAACATATACATGTATGAGAATGTGCCCATCTGTAATAGTGAAGAGAGTGCTGGGAAAGCAGTGCGTTTTCTAATTCTGGAGGCAAGGACATCTTGCTGAAGAGGCAGAGGCAGGCAGAGTTTGAGAAAAAGCAAGCAGCCTGCTTTGATGCCCTCTGCTCTCAGTGAACCACATCCGCAGCCTTGTGGTGAGCTGATCTCTGGAGTGTCTGACTTCTGCTCTAACATTTGAAAGGAGGCACCCATTTTCTAACTTCTGCCCCCAACATATAGGATTTAGGAGGGGGATGAGGAAGAACAATTACAGCCCTGACTAAAACATTTCTTTGCTGCAACATAGGAACATGTGATTTGAAAGGGATGAGCAAGGATCTCTAGACTTAGATTTAAAATTTATAAAATTCTGTGGGGCAGAGTGCCAACACGTTCATTTACAGAGAGATAAATATTTCACAGGTATTTACACAAGACATTCTGTTAAAAATGTTTCTTATAAATAGAATCAATTTACATTGGGCTTTGCGTCCCTTCTTCAGAATCAGTATCAGTTCTTAAGAAAAGCGTCTATATATATACACACACACAGAGTCCATGTACATACACATCTGTATATATAGATACATATAAAAATTCCTTAAAAGTAGTTAAATTAACTGCCGGAGAAAACTTTGTTATGTTATGTGAATCTAAGTACATTGTCTAGATGCCAACTGGAGACCCATTTTACAGGGCAGGAGAGAAAGATATGAACAAAATTTTGACATTTCTATATCTCTCTTTCCCCTCTTTAGCTACTGTAAGCTATTTTTCTCATTTTTTTACCTGTACAAATTCTCTCTTAACATAATATCCAATGACTATATAAAATGCAATATAATGTATTTGTTGACAATTTTAAAGTAATATTTATTTTATTTTCATCTGAGATTATTTTAAATTTATATTTTCTCTTTTTGTATTTGTCTCCATTTTTGTAATTGTGCACGAGGTTCTTTTGGAGATAGAGTCCAGCTACTCTTTCACCCTAGCTAAAGTGTACTTGCTTCGTCGTAGCTCCCTGCAACCTCACGCTGCTGGGCTTAAATGATCCCTGTCTCAGCCTCCAGCACACTCCATTAATTTTTTTTCTATTTTTTGTAGAGATGGGGGTCACTCTCTTGCTCATGTTGGTCTCAAACTTTTGGCCTCAAGTGATCCTCCTGCCTTGGCCTCCCAGAGTGCTAAGTACCTGGCTCCCCAATTTTATTTTCTAGAAATTTTTGGTAGACATTGCTGTTTCCCACCACTACTTCTTCCATGTATACACAGAATTGTGAATTTGTCTAAGTCGTGAGAGATCATTTACTTTAAGGGAGTCTGGCTGTTCTCACAGTAGGAGGGTAAATATGGGGGAGTTCAAGTCCACTATTTATCTTTCCAGTAACAGAAACAAAAATAGTCACATGATAAAATTCTAGCCAATGGAGCACAAAGGAAAGCCTCCTGGGAGGCACCTGGAAAAATCGTTATTACTAAATGACAGGCACAAGGAAAAGGACAGCATGTTTTTTATTTATTTTTATTTTTCAAAAGGACATCATGTTGTCGATTTTGTGGAGGTGAGGATATTTAGAGCTGCTACACCCCGTTTGCAGTTAGGTGGAAGAGAAAAGCCTCAGGGCAACGCTGAGAACTGGGGAAAAAGATTAACAGTTCTAAGGCCAATTATGAAATCCTTCTGGATATGTAAGGTAATACGTTGTTTTATGTTTGAAGCTACTTTGAGTAATGTCCTAGGTTACTTTCATTGAAAGCATGCTAGCAGATACATCACCAGTTCTAGAAACTAAAGACTTCTACTGAGATTGGGGATATGAATTAATAGCAGAAGATGATGTTTAGTGCAGTACTCCTTATTAAATGTGCAGACTCTGACAATTAAGCTTTATAATTTGATATATGATAGTAGATGAAGATCAAGTTAGGCTTAGGCTGAAAATCTATCATTCCGAATATTTCTCTCTCTATATTTTTGAGACAGAGTTTTACTTGGTCACACTTGGTAGAGTGCTGTGGCATCTTAGCTTACGGCAACCTCAAACTCCTGGGTTCAAGCGATCCTTTTTTTTAAAGAGTTGGAGTCTCACTTGGTATAGTGCCATGGCGTCACAGCTCACAGCAACCTCCAGCTCTTGGCCTTAGGGGATTCTCTTGCCTCAGCCTCCTGAGTAGCTGGGACTACAAGCACCCGCCACAATGCCTGGCTGTTTTTTGTTGCAGTTTGGCTGGGGCTGGGTTTGAACCTACCAACCTCAGAATATGGGGCCAGCACCCTAACCACTGAGCCACCGGCACTGCCCTTCAAGGGATTATTTTGCCTCAGCTTTCTGAGTAGCTAGGACTACAGGCACCCACGACAACACCCAGCTCAAATATCTAAATTTTTGCAAATATTTTATTGTTAAAGATTGCATACATGCATACCTCAGAGATATTGCAAGTTTAGTTCTAGACCACTGCAACACAATGAATATTGCAATAAAGTAGGTCACATAATTTTTTTTAGTTTTCCATTGCATACAAAAGGTATGTTTGGGTGGCACCTGTGGCCCAAAGAAGTAGGGCCCTGGCCCCATATGCCAGAGGTGGCAGGCTCAAACACAGCCTTGGCCAAAAACTGCAAAAAGAAAAAAAAAAAGGCATGTTTATACTATACCATAGTCTACTAAGTGTGTAAAAACATGATTTCTAAAAAACATTATACATGCCTAATTAAAAATACTATGTTGACAGAAATTGCTAACAATGATCTGAGCCTTTAGCATGTCAACATCTTTTTGCAGAGAAAGAGTCTTTCCTGGATGTTGATGGCTGCTGACTGAGCAGGGTGGTAGTTGCTGCGGCAATTCTTGAAATAAGACAACAATGAAGTTTGCCATATTGATTCCTCTTTTCTTTCATAAATGATTTCTCTGTAGCATGTGACAATATATTCTGTAGCATTTTTCCCACTATAGAATTCCTTTCAAAATTGGGGTTGATCATTTCAAATTTATAAACTAAATTTAGGTACTATTATTAATCTTTTGTTGCCATTTTGCAGTATTCACAGCATATTCACAGAAGTAGATTGTATCTCAAGAAAACACTCTACTCATCCTTAAGAAGCAACTTCTTATCTATTAAAGCTTATCATGGGATTGCAGAAATTAAGTCACATCTTCAGACTCCACTTATAATTCTAGTTCTCTTGCCTTTTTCACCTCATTTTCAGTGACATCCTCCACTGAAGTCTCAAACCTCCTCAAACTCATCAATGAGGGTGGGATCAACTTCATCCCAATTCTTATTAATGTTGTTATTTTGACCTCTTATCATGAATCATCAATGTTCTTATTGGTATCTAGACTGGTGAATCCTTTCCAAAAAGATTTCAATTTATTTTGCCCAGATCCACCAGAAAGGTCATTATGTATGGCTGCTCTTACATTACAAAATGTATTTCTTAAATAATATGATTTAAATGTTGAAATTACTTCTTGAGCCAAGGGCTTCAAAATGGATTATATGTCAACAAGCATTAAAACTATATTAATTTCCTTCTATATCACCATTAAAAGAGCTCTTGCACTGTCCATAAGCAGTAATATTTTGTAAGGATTTTTTTTTCCCTGAGCAGCAGATCTCAACAGTGGTCTTAAAATATTCAGTAAACAATGCTATAAAAAGATGGGCTATTGTCCAGTCTTTGTGGTTCCATTTGTAGAACACAGGTAAAGTAGATTTAATATAAATATTAAGGGCTGTAGTGTTGTAGGGTTTTTGAAATGGTAAATGAGCATTGGCTTCAACTTAACGTCACAGCTGCAATAGCCCCCCAAAGAGTCAGACTACCCTTTAATGCATTGAAGCTAGGCATCACGTCTCTCTAGCTACGAAAGTTCTAGATGGCATCTTCCTTTAATATGAAGCTGCTATGTCTACATTAAAAATTGGTTACATAGTGTAGCCATTTTCTTCCATTATCTCAGCTAAATCTTCTGGATAACTTGCTGTGGCCTTCTCACCAATGCTTGCTGCTTCGTCTTGCATATTTACGTTATGGAGAGGGTTTCCTTCCTTAAATCTCATGAACTAACCTCTATTAGCCTCAACCTTTTCTCCTGCAGTGTCCTCACCTCTTTCAGCCTTCACGGAACTGAAGAGAGTTATAGTCTTGCTCTGGATTAGGCTTTGGCTTAAGGGAATATGGTGGCTACTTTGATCTTCTATCCAGACCACCCAAACTTTCTCCCTATCATCAACAATGGTGTTTCACTTTTCTATCATTTGTCTGTTCACTGTAGTAGCACATTCAATTTCCTTCCAGAACTTTTCCTTTGCATTTACAACTTGGCTACGTGTTTGGTGCAAGAGTACGACTATTGGGCTTATGTCAACTTTCAACATGTCTTCCTCAGTAAACACAATCATTTCTAGTTTTTGGCTTAAAATAAAAGACATGTCGCATTTCTTTTCGCTTGAACCATTAGATGACATTGTAAGATTATTAATTTCAATATTTTTTCTCAGAGAATAGGGAGAGAGGGAGAGAGAGATGAGGAATGGCTGGTTGATGGAACAGTCAGAACACAAATTTATCAATTAAATTTGCCATTGTATGTGGGCGTGGTTCATGGGAACCCAAAACAATTACAACAAAAACATCAAATATTACTGATCATAGATCACTATAAGGTATAATAGTAATGAAAAAGTTTGAAAGATTGTGAGAATTATCAAACTGTGATGCAGAGGCATGAAGTGAGCAAATAGGGCTGTAAAAATGGCACCAGTAGATTTAATTGAGACTGAGTTGCCACAGACCTTCAATTTGTAAAAGATGCAATGTCCATTGCCAAGATGTGGAAACAACCTAAGTTGCCAATCACCCCATGAATGGATTAATAAACTGTGGTAAATGTATACCCCAGAATACTATTCAGCCTTAAAAAAGATGGAGACCTTACATCTTTTGTAAGAGGGATGGAATTGAATCACATTCCTCTTAGTAAAGAATCACAAGAATAGAGAAGCCAGTTTCTAATGTACTCAATACTAATATGAAGCCACTGGATGACAATACATGCCTGCACAAGAGAAAAACTCAATTCAATTCAAGTTGGGGAGAAGAGGAAGTGGGAGAGGAGAGGAGGGCAGGGAGGAGGGAGATCGGTGTGCTCCAACCGATGGGCACAATGTAAGGGTATATGTCACGTCTCCTGGGTGTGGGACACATGGCAACAGGGACTTTTTACCTTAGAAATGCAAACATTGTAACCTAATCATTTGCACTCTCATATTAATCTGAAATTTTAAAAAATTAAAGAAAATAAATAAATAAAATTGTCAAAGAAAAAACAAACAAACAAAATGCAATGTCTATAAAGTGCAATGAAGTGAAATGTAGTCTGTGTGTAGTAACAGGCTTAGGCTGCCATGGTCTTGCCTTTAGTATTTCATTTACATTTTGAAAACTTTCTCACTCTCTCTCTCTCCCTTCCTCTCTCCCAGTAAACTATTATAAAGACATTCAGATTTCTGAATCTGAAAGGAAGGTAAGGGAAGAGAAAGTTTTAATAGTTTACTGGGAGAGAGGCCTATTGTCATATTAAGATAACAAAATCATTATAGTGTGATGTCTGAAAAATTAATCAAATCATTGATCTTAAGGGAATTTACATAACTCTGCTCATTAAATTGGGTCCTATTTAGAAAACTTGGTTGATAGTCACTTATCAATGATCATACGAGAATATTGCCATAAGAATCAGCAAAAGAACTATTGGCTAGAGAATTTGGGGAAAAAATACCCTTCTACTATCAAAATTAAAGAGTATTGTAAGCTGGGTACAGAAACACCAGTGTTGCATGCTCTGATTAATATGCAGAAACTCAAAGAATTGATCTCTTGGAGGTAGAGTAGAATAATAATTACCAGAAGCTGAGAAGGGTGTGTGTATGGAGACGGTGGGGATAAAAATATGTTGGTAAATGGGAATAAAGAAGTATGTATGTGCAAACCTACAGTTAGAAAAAAGGAGTAAGTTCTAATGTTCAATAGTAGAGTTGGATTAGTATAGTTAATTACAGTGGAATGTATATTAGAAGTGAGGGCATGAAATATTTCCAACACAGAGAAGAGATAAACACTCAAGGTGATGGAACCCTAAAGACCTGGACTTGATCTTTACATAGTCTATGCATGTAATGGAGTATCACATGTACAAAATAAAATGTACAAACATGATGTATCAAAAATGTTTACAATATTGTAGAGTACTTTGTCAATTTCTTATTAATCTTTTATTTCTCTTCTGCATCTTTATAAGACGTTTAAGCCCAGTAATTTTCCTATTTAGTAATATGATTCACTGGTCTGTAAAGTAGTATTTTTTTTTTGGTAGCTGCTTTATTGATCCAAATTAATAGAACTAAAAAAAAAATCTCTTTCTAAGTCTGATTTTTCAAAACATGTTTCACTGAAATCTGTTAGGATTCTCCAGTGTTTTTCATAGAGAGTCTCTATGAAGAATACATTAAACAGACCTCCAAGTCAAAGCAGCTTAAAGCCAAACACAAGTTGGATGGTTTTATATTTGCGGCAGGTGGATTCTGCCACGTGGCAGAGTATGGCCACAGGCGGCTGGGGGTGCACATTCTTAGATCTCACTATGCCGTTCTTCCTGCAGTGAAGTAAAACGTTCCAAAGGAGAAAGTCATTTGTCTTGCTATTGTCCCTGGGGGAGTAGCCTCTCCAGGAGCAGCCTCGGTATTGCAAAGAGGAACGGTGCCCCAACAGTGTGAGTCTCTATACCAGAGAGGGCTGGCAGAACCTTTAAACAACATAGCACGTGTTCTCTATGTGGGGCTGGGGGCTGGGGTAATTATAGCAGAATGTAGAGTTTCTCAAACAATTTGACAAGGAACTCTTTGCTCAGAACATCTGTAACCATTTCTGGGGAAGTGAGTTTGTGACTTAACACTTTGGGAGATTACGCTTCAATATATACAAAACATTTCCATACTGATTAATTCCTTCTATCTTCATAACAATCCTACTACCACTGTCAGGCAGATATAAACAATTTAACTTATGAAACCCAGAATCAGGGAGGTTTAGAGATTTGTCACATAAACTACTGGAATAAGAATTCAGTCCCCAGCTCTTTGTTAAATGTTGTACTGAAATGACTTTTGGAGTGTGTCGTGGTCAATTCTGTAAGATTTTTATTTTTTTCTAATTCTGAGAGAAGCTCATGTAAGTCTGTGCGCACAGGAAAGTTAGTGTCATGTGATGGCTTTGTCACTGTGGCATTATGACCCATCAGGGCAACTGTACAACGTGGGCTTTCTTATCAAATCATTTCAGTAAGAATTCTGACTGTTCCCTTTGCTGAAGTTGTGCCCTTGGGTAAGTTACTTTACATCTCTACCTAACTTGCTTCATGTGAAATATCATGTCCTTGAAAAGGCCAACCCCATAGGATAGATTGTTGTGGTGATTCATTAAAGACAATGACTAAAATTATGAAAGACAGTGACAAGGACATATCAATTACTCAATAAGTCTTAGTCATGATTTTAGGAACAATTTTATAATTAGGTTATGTTGTACAGTGAAAAAGTTCAGAAATTTTATATTAATTGAGGATTTCTCTCAATACACACATTTAAATACGAAGGCTTATTTGCAAGTGCATTTCTTTCCTGATAGGCATCTTCTAATGCATTTTTTGGGGGGGGGGAAGAGATACAGATGGAAATCAATTAATTCTAACTTGAAACAGATGTCATTAAATGTGCTGTACTTGTGCTCACTCATGAGCAGCTCATGCACCAATTATGCAAAGAGAGAAGCATCCAACGCCAGATGTTTTGAAAGTCTTTGGAATTTACACGTTCTCAACTATGGCCAGTGAGTTATTGTATTCCGATAACTGAAATAACTTCCCCTTCATTGTACATCACTGTAATTTCGAAGATAATTCTTGGCCTTTTAATAGTCACAGAGATGATTCTGCTCAATGAGAAGCAGATGTCAGGACAGAGCTAACTCAGACGCAGAGCATATACATAGAATTGTTCTGTGTTATTCTATCTGAGAGAAAACGCAAACGTATTTTTTTTTTTTGCCAGTCTTATTTTATACCTTGGTATGAAAGAGTTGACAAATCTCAAAGGAGCTCACGACCATTCCACACAGGAACTTGTGAAAGAAAGAAGAAGATTTAGCACATTATGATTTAGAGTCCATTGCTGAAAATAGGATATTGTGGCTTAAAGAAATATTTAGACATTACTTAAGCTAACTATTATGGGATTGAAATGGAGGTCTAAATGTTATGACTGGAACTGCACTCATATTTCCAGAGCTTTTAAAGAAAGCCAGCAAACTTCACTCTAGAATAGAAACACACGCACACTCTCTTTCTGTCTCTCCCTCTCTCTCCCAAGTAATAGCATAATTTATAGAAATGCAATCTCCTAAACTTACTTCTTTTCAATCTAATAGACACTTCTTATTTCATTTATTATTGATTATTCATGCCTAAATATTCAAGAATTTCAATGCCTTATTGAATTCATAGCAAGAAGCTGCTCATCAGATTGTCTTGAATATATAATCACTACTGAAATGTAGTAGTAGAAAGTTGCCCTAAAGCAACTCCACTCTCAAATATGATCACTCTGAAGTTTTGTATGGGCTTAGGCAAAGAAATTCAAAGCTTCTAATCTCTATCCAATGTTTGGCACTGGATGGAAACAGCATATGTCTTTGGGGGCAGAGGGAGGGTATAAGATGATTTGGGACTATAGTTTGAAGTCTCCAGCTTCAAGTACAAACATTTCATTGACGTTCTGGTTAAGCATAAATTCATGTGAATCCAATAATAATTTTTATCTAAGTCTTTAAGTATAATTTCTTTTTTTAAGAGACAGGATCTCATTCTGCCTCCCAGACTGTAGTGCTGTGGCATAATCACATCTCACTGCAGCCTTGAACTCCAGGGCTCAAGGTATCCTCCTGCCCCAGCCTCCTGAATAGCTGGGATTTTAACTGTGTACCACCATGCATGGCTAATTAATTGTTTCTTTTCTTTTTCTTGTTCTTTTCTTTTCTTGAGATAGGATCTCACTATGTTGTCCAGGTTATTCCTGAACTCCTGGGCTCAAGTGACCTTCTCTCCTCAGTTTCTGAAATCACTTGGATTACAAGCACAAGACTAAGTTCATGGCTGTTATAGCTGATTCTTTGGGAAAATGTTACTCACTGATTTCTCACACTTGCTGGCCCACTATTACATATGAAAATTCTCATCACCTAGTTGAAAACACGTGGAGAAGAGTGGAGAGAAAAGTTGATTTCATGTCAAGTTGTTCATGGCTATAAAATTACATGTAGGACCCATTTTTTATGCAATTTTCCTGCTAATATTCTTAGGTAGTCAACCTGTTGTCACCCTTCCTTGACAACCAAAATCTTTGGGGAAGGCTCTTGGTTATGTCTCAAACAAGAGGTGAACGTGAGAGGGAGGTAGAGTGGGACCACTGCTATTTGGTATGTAGAATAACAGCCATACCCCATTTGAAGAACTTGGGGGCTAAAATAGATTTAGTCTTTAATAGGAAAAAGAAAGACGATGTAATTAGGCCTATATGAGGCCATCTCTTTACCTTCCTTCACACAGGGGTTGGATTGCCCTATAGCCCACCCCTTAGGAGGTATAAATAGGATAAAGGGAGATGGGGCTCTAACAACAGAGAAGCAAGAAGGATTTGTGCTAGTGGGCACCATGCTAAACAGTTAAGTGAAAATTTCTAGGATGTTGAAATGGAAGAACAAGTGATTTGATTGGGATTTTGAGTCTAATACAAGAGAGGACACCCTAATACAATGAGACTCAGAAAACCTTGATTCTTACACAGACAGGACAAGGCCACCACTACTCTCCATGAACTGGGAAAACAAGTTACAAAGTACACAACCTAATTTAACCTCAACCCAATTAGACAAATCATATAATTCCTTTAAGTAATACATATTCAGTTTCTCTGGAAAAGGGAAAGCTCAGTTTGAGTCAGCTTTACTCCCTTACTTTTCTTCCTCACTGTGACTAAGGATCCAGGGTGAGGGGTGAAACAGAGAAGCACTGTATGCTTGGGCTCAGCGTTCATTGCCATCCCCAAGCCTCCACCTCTGGTCTCTGGAGCCACATCTTTCCTCTACCTTGTTGAGACTTCTTCATTTGTTATTTTGTACGGATTTCCAGCTGGAGTCGAGGTGCGACATACTTTGCTTGTTCTGACAGCTTGGGAAGAGTCTAGCAGATGGGATAAAGAAATAGATGAGCCAGCCTTAGTTCAGTTTCTGACATTACTACAGACCCCCACGGGGTCAGCTTGGGAGGCTCACTTGGGCGCCATCTGGTGGTCTTTTCTGTTACTTTTTCTATAAAGCCACTTTGTCCCTGACCAAAATCATCCCATCTGCCAAAGTCCAGACTAGATTCTCAGCCACGTTACTGTTCTGTTTGTGCCGGATAGAAACCCAAGGTAACTAAAAATGCGAAATCTCAAGGTTTCTGTCCACCTGGCAAGATCACAGATTAATACTGAATAATCAAGTTTGAAGACTTGGAAATATTTCTGGTAGCCTCACTCAGTAGTTAATCACCATCTCTTGTTTCTGCTCTTCTTTTGCCTCCCCCCTCCCTTTCTTTCTGCCATCTCTTGGGAGCTTTCCCCCCTCTCCCACCCTCTTTCAGGACTCCAACATCTACTCAAATCTTATAAGACTGAGATATCGTCTCTACACTGGTAGAAAACTCTCATCATGATCCTCTAGGCTTGGTTATTGAAATGCAAAATGGTGAGGAAAACAGATTTTAAAAAAGGTAGAAGGTCATTTTTCAAGACAATGTCCCAGCTTGCAAGCACTTTTCTTATTACATTATTCTATTTGCATACCAGAAATGGAATACCCCTTTTTATTCCCACTGTAATGAAAGATTTCCTTTTAGAATAAATTTTTATCTTCTTTGAGCACATGGGCATTTTAGGTCTATTATTGCCAAAGCTTATGAGTTCATGTATTTTGTTTTTGCTTTTTTTTTTTTTTTTTTTGAGATAGAGCCTCAAGCTGTCACCCTGGATAGAGTGCCATGACATCTCAGCTCACAGCAACCTCCCATTCCTGGGCTCAAGTGAGTCTCCTGCCTCCGCCTCCCAAGTAGCTGGGACTACAGGCACCCGCTACAACGCCCAGCCATTTTTTGGTTGCAGCCGTCATTGTTGTTTGGCGGGCCCAGGCTGGATTAGAACCCGCCAACTCAGGTGTATGTGGCTGGAGCCTTAGCCCGTTGAGTCACAGGCGCCGAGCAGAGTTCATGTATTTTGAAAGGTAACTCAATAATATTTCCAGGAGGTCAGATGCTACCTCTAGACTTCTTTCTTCCAGCTTTGGCCCATAGAGAAGTAGCATGTTGATAAATGATGGTAATACCAAGGGCAATGGGTTCTTGTCTTTTCTTTCCTGTTACTTAAGTAGGAGACTGCTGTGTACAGTATCCCCGATCAACACGGGGCAGCCCAGTGCATTTGTGAGAGCAGAGTGGCATCATCAGAAACATAGAATTTTAGGGTGACTCCAGAAGCTCTTTCACTTCTCATGTAGTGTGGACTTTCAGTCAAGAGCACAGGTGGTGGGTCAGTTGCCGAGTAGGAGGCTCTATATAGTGTGTGGGATGGTGGATAGCTCTAAACCCAGGAAGAGCTCAGAGGAAACTGAATCAAAAAGAAAAATATAGGGCGGCGCCTGTGGCTCAACGAGTAGGGCGCCAGCCCCATATACCGAAGGTAGCGGGTTCAAACCCGGCCTCGGCCGAACTGCAAAACAGAAAAATAGCCGGGCGTTGTGGCGGGCACCTGTAGTCCCAGCTAATCGGGAAGCTGAGGCAAGAGAATTGCCTAAGCCCAGGAGTCGGAGGTTGCTGTGAGCTGTGTGATGCCACGGCACTCTACCAAGGGCAATAAAGTGAGACTCTGTCTAAAGAAAGAAAAGAAAGAAAGAGAGAGAGAGAGAAAGAAAGAAAGATAACATGCATCAATGTAGCCAAAAATTTACAAACATTAGTCTTGGAGGCCAGCAAGACACCTAGACAGTAGGAAGTCAGAGCATGTGAAATCCCTGGGTGTCAGTGAAGTTCTCCCATAAATCCAGGGGATTGTGCTCCCCGCCAAAGACGCTAAGTCACCAAAACTACACGCTTCTTCTAAATATTATTTATCACCTTAAGAAGAGAGAGAGAGAGAGAAAAAGTGTGGAAGAAACTAAGCATTTTTTGCAAGTGAAGACTGAGCCTTAACTAAAGTGATTGTTTAGCTATAGTCACATTGCACAGGCTTTAAGAGATATTGGCCTTTTACTTATCATGTCGCACTCTGCCTATCAGAGGAACACTGAACCCAGAAAAATGACACACCTTTGCTCTTTTCTTCCTGGAATGTCACCAAGTAGTGGTGATACATAAGTCATCTTTTGACCAAAAATTTAAGATATCCATTAAAGATGGTGAAGCAAAAATAATAGGAACCTGGGCCCTGAATCACTTCATGGTGCCACATCTATTCTGCAGAGCCTACTTCTGGACTTCCTTTAATGAACGAATAAAAGTCCAAAATCTCAGGACACTAGAATAAGTTATGTTACTAGCAGCAGAAATCAATTCCTAAGTGATAAAATTAGCTTTCTTTCTCTGAATTTTCTTCAGTTAAGAATTTATAATTTCCCCCTAGACACATGTCATGTGCTCACGGCAGAAGTTATCTTTTCCAGAGGTGCAAAAGAATACATCAGAATTTTCAAAACATTCCCGAGTATGCGTGCATGACAGAAAGCCAAAGTTAACTGTGTAGTCTTTTTTTAAAAACCTACATCTACATGGTATATGGCCATTTCTCTCTTTCTCTCCTTTCCTTAGGTGATATATTATCCTAGCTCTTTGGGAGGCTGAGATGAGAGGATCATTTAAAGCCAGAAGTAGGAAACCAGTCTGAGTAAATGCCCCATCTCTACACAAAGTTTAAAAAAAAATTAGCTGGGCCAGGTGGCATGTGCCTGTATTTTCTAACTACTGGTTATGAGTCCTCCAAAGCACACCACCAGTAGTTAGGAGCCTAAGAGTTTGAGGTTACAGTGAATATGATTGTGCCACTGCACTACAACAAGGTGACAGACAGAGACCCTGTCTCCAAAAGAGAAAAGGGGGGCATATAAAGATTATGTGTATTTATGTACGTGCACATGGGCTAACTAATATACAGAGGGTGACAAAAATTTATTCACATTTTTAAAAAATGTATATACATTTTAAGAAAGAAAAAAAACTATATTAAAATGGTAACACCTGATATACACGGGTGTTTATTATCTTCTATATCGTATCTTCTAACTCTTGTAATTGTAATTGACTCAAGTGTGACTTGAGTTATAATTTTAATACAGTTTTTCCTTTCTTAAAATGTGTATCCATTTTTTTACACCCTCTGTAGAGATATGTTTGTCTTCTTCCTCTAATAAATGGAAAGAAGTAATAACAACTAGAGGAGAGGCCCCCTGATCAAGGACAAAAAAGTGGAAATCCCCAACTCTCTGAAACCTGACCGTATTAGAACATATACTAGTGTTCTGAGAGGGGTGGTACCCAAAGCCCAACACGTGAACTGTGCAGACAGGTTATAGCCCTGCTTGCCCTCTGAAACATGGGGGCAAGACCAGGCAGGGTCTTCTCCCTGAGAATTCCCAGGGGGCACCCTTCACATGGCAGGGCCAGAGATCAGAGTTTACACGAGGCAAAGAACACTTCTGAGACTCCACTACAAATTTCTATACCAAAAACTTAGCGCTAAAATCTTCCTTTCTCTTTTGGCGGAACATGTGAACGTTTTCCATTTCTCAGATATCGTTCTTAAATTCTCAAACTAAAAAATTGTACTTGTCGCATTATTCTACTTCTCATTAGGGCATTTCATAATTTAACGAACATGACTTTAAAAAATGCAAATGTTCCTGGCAGTCTGGTGAGGCGGGTAGACTCTTAAGGAGCATAAACCTTGTGTGAGGAAAGTCAATATAGATGGCAAGATTGCTAGCACATTGGCAAGTGGAAAAGTAGTTTTAGAACAGAAGAGCTAACACAGGAGGGAAGGCCACTTTGGAAGCATTAAAGTTCGGCTTAGAAAAAAGTGTATGAGGAAACTCCTAAGCTTTTCACTTAAGGAGAGCTTTGCTTATTTATTTTTTTTAAACTTTGGGTCTTAAATAGGCTAAGTGCACAGGTATGTGTCCCATGTTGCGTATGATAGTTCCAGTTCATGCCAGTTGTCCTGGGGTAGTTATTTTACACTCGAACTTGTCCCAGGATTTACAGTTTATGGAATAATACAGTTCACAGAAAAACTATTCCTGTCCTGTTTCTCTTTTTTTAGGTAAAAGAAAAAAAGAGGCCCTGATGTTCAGAGATAATTCCTCTCTCTAGCAGAGCTGCCTATCTCATCCCTTGTTCTTGGTGCCTCTGAAAAATTTGTATGGTTGTGGGAAAGGGGTCATCTTAGAACAAGGTCTTCCTATGAATTGAGTAGGTGGGAACTGAGAATTGAAAATGGTGAAAGCCCTTTACAGCTAAAGAGGCCTGCCTTCACCTGCCCAGTGAGACGAACCCCGGGCGAGGTGGTACTTGAAGTGTATTAGAAAGCCCGGGGACAGTGATGTCTGTCCAAGATAAATTACATACGCTGGTGGAGCTAATGCTCACCACTGCACCTGTGATTGTTTTGGAGGACACAAAACCAGTGCAAGGCGTCTTAGGTTGGGTTTCCCTAAAAGCAGACCCTGACTGGGAGTAGTGTATTTAGTAGTGATGCCAAGAAGCCAACAGGGAAGTAGAAAGTGGTGAGTTAGGGTGGGAAGGAAGCCAACCAGCGCTTCTTACGGAACAGGCTACCTGTTTAGGGAGAGTGGCGGAACCCTGACCAGGGATCTTTGGTATGTTGTGTGCCATTGCAGTGAGGTGTGAGGTAACGAGGGTGTTTACTTACCAACTCTGACAGTTGTTAGCTGAGTACTGCTTCCCGGAGGCATTAATTGCCCAGAAATTCTGGCCTGTCAGCATATGAACAGGAAATCTTCAATGGCCAGAAGCCTTTAAACAAAGTCTCAGCTTTTCAATAATGTGTTTGAACACTTCACTTCTATGGCATTTGCTTCATTTCTGTAAGATTCCAAAGGAGTTGGATTAGATGGGATCCACGTTACCATTGCAGCTTACAAATCTTGTGTTACCTTCAATGATTCATTTCCATTTATGTGAATAAACTTCAATTTTTTTAATGAAAACAGTCTCTAAAATGCAAATATATGAGAACACTTCAAAGGAAAATGAAGAGAAAAGGAGCACCAGCAAAGAGGACATTTTAGACAATCAGAAGTTGCGCTATGTCTAACCACAAACCACACTTTTCCTAGGCCCAGAGCTATTTCCAGTATCAGCCATTTCATTTAAAAGGCTCCACTAGACTAAGTATCATTTACCGAAATTCCAGTGACTCCTGATGTGACAAGGAGCCATGCGTATTCTGAAAAATTCTTTCTTTCTTTTTCTTTTTATTGTTGGGGATTCATTGAGGGCACAAAGAATTAGGTTACACTGCTTGCATTTGTTAGGTAAAGTCCCTCTTGTAATTGTGTGCCATACAACGTGACCTCTCTCCCTTCTCTCCGCTCGCTCATCCCCCCAACCCCCTCGTCTTAGCTCATCCACTGCCTTCGAGTTAGAATCGAGTACATCGGATTCTTGCTTCTCCATTCTTGTGAGTATTCATATTCACCCTCAGGCAACTCATCCTAGCAGTTTTTTTTTTAAAAGATAATTATACCTTTCCCTATACTTGGGGAAAATGTAATTCCAATTTTAAAGGTCTACCTTTTAATTGGAGGATTAAGAACATTTCCTTCCAAGGTGTCAAAATTTCAGGTTTCCGAGGAGGAGAGATCAATGAAAATATACCCCATAAATTCCTCGTTAAAAAGCACTGTGTGTACAAAGGTGTTTTTATGTTTAACTGTTGCCAACTCTATGCATTTGCAGCTTGCATGTATAGAAATTCTCCCCTGCAAGCCTGGCTAAACCGAAAGCCAAGTTATTAACATTTTTATATCTTTTTCATGTAAACCTAGGGCTTCTTAGACAAACATTTCCCTCATGTTGGAGTGATTCATAAAGCCTCTAATCCCATGGGTGTAATAGGACACCTCTCAATGAGGCAACCCAGGGATGAGTAATTTCACAAGCTGAGGGATAGAGATAAATGCATTAAAATGTTCTTCAAAACAAATTTCAAGGAGAGAAAGGGATGAAAATGGGAGTGAATGCAGAAATTGAAGATTTACCTCATTGTGCAGAAAGGGATATTAGATCTGCCTTGGCGAGGCTGCTTAATTCATAACTCTGCACAGACAACCTTGGTAACTGCACTGCCAAAAGCCTTCCTAATATACATGTACCTACAAATGCTCAGCTTTGTTTCTGCTAACTGCAAAGTAAGAGAGCTGTAAAATAATTACAGTTTGCAGTGAATCACGGCTGAGAGAGTCTGTGAGACATTATTTAGTCATATCTTTTCATTCAGGGCCTTTTCTATTCAGAGGCAGAGAGGTTGGCCACCCCTGAACTCGGCAACCTTATCAGCAGCAGCTGAATATCGAGCCCCCGCTGTTGGAGAAGACACACTGAGTTGGGTGTACACCGGGATGGCACTCATGACAGTGCCATTGGAGAAGTCCAATAAACACACAAAGCAGTATCATTTATTCTGCGTGAAAAAAGCCTGAAGATGTGCGGGGATGAATGAACACAATCAGACTGCTGAAATGACTAACGAAGGCTTCATGGATGAGCGGACGTACTGAACCTTAAAAGAAAGGGAGTCTTCAGGTACGCTGGGGTGGAGAACGTCTGGGCTGGGAGCATTATCTCATATTGGAGAGATGGAATCAGATATGCCCAGAGGTTGGAAAGTTGAAGGCACATTTGGAGAAAATTTAGATTATGTATTTAATCATGTGATTGCTGTGTTTATAGGCAAGAAATGGTCACGCATACGTATCACCAGTTTAGTACGATGTATAGTGGAAGACAAAAGAAGGTCTATGGAAGGTTAAATGATGATGTCTTGGAAGGGGGTTGGAGCGAGGCATTTAGTCATCAACCTCATCAACAACACAGCGCCTGAAATCTAAAGAATCACGAACCTCAGAACCTTCTAACAAGTGCTGCAGGAAAAACGTAGTTTAACTTCTGATCCCTGAACGGCCCTTCCTTGTCTACTTCTGTAACTCGGGGATAACAAATACATACTCAAGCTAATTCTCCTTTGGGCCAACTCTAATCACTCGTTTAATTAATGTCGATCCAAAGATTAGTGCTGCAGGCAAGTTTAAAACTTTAGATTTACCCTTCAAACATTAGAAGACAACAACTTAAACAGCCCCTTTCTTACTGCTTTTATCCCTGTCATTTAACTTCAAGCCCTTCACCATTCTCGTTGGTCTCCTTTAGACAAGTTCTAATTTGGGAAAGTTTCTCTGTAAATTCAACATGCAACACAACGTACTAACAGGACATTATATAACTATTCCCCCTCTTCTTCTGGACACATATTCCGATTACTCCATAATAATGTAATTAACTAACTTTACTTAGCAGTGGCCATACAAAGGGAAAACATTCCATTTACTATCAGCTAAAATCTAATATCTTTCTTATTAGGCATAAGACATAAGACCCACATTCTGTCATTGTGCAAATGGTTTTGTGGACCACAGTTAGGACTTTCCACTAAATTCCTATTAAATGGCACGTGGGTTGGAGGGACCTGGAACATACTCTCCTGAGTAAAGTATCTTAAGAATGGAGGAAAAAGTATCCAATGTGCTCAGTACTTCTATGAAAACTACATATATTTACTCACGCCTTGTTATGAAAGATAGAACACAATTATAGCCCAGGATGAAGGAGAGAAGTGGAGTGGGAAGGGAGTGGAGGGGGAAGGTTTCATAGAGGGAGGGTAAAAGGCGGGACCACACCTACGGAGCATATTGCAAGGGTACAAGTCAAATCTGTTAAGTGTAGAACATAAATGTCTTCACACAATAATCAAGTAAATGAGGCGAAAGCTATGTTGATTGGTTTGATGTAACCACGTCAGATTGCATTTAAAAAAAAAAGTCAACACATTGTACCTCACATATGCATAAATGTATTCATAATCTATGTGTATTTGACTCAATTAAAAAAAAAATAAATGGCATGTGGGCAAAATTAGTCTCTAGTTTCAATTTGTTGACATTGTTACTTTTTTACTCAACATATTTATTGCTCCCCAAGTTTTCATCTGCAGGTTTGATCAGCATGCAACAAACGTCCTTACATTTAATAACTTTAGACTTTAACAACACCGTTGAATAGGGCAGGACTGAAGTACGTCCTCACATGACTATTTTCTAGACTCACATAAACTGTTTAAACCAATTCTGGAGTTGCCCTAATGTCAGTACAATTGATGAACATTTCTAATTCTTGATCATAAGTGTAGCATGATATATTTGCCATATCTCTTGATAAAATCCTAGTTGCCTGTGCTTTTAGCTTTCCTCATTTCATAAGCTTTATTATCACAACTTTTGCATAATGGGTTTTTATAATATCCTTACGAAGCAAAAATGAGGTAAAATATAATGTCCACCTCCCATTATGCAGTAAGATGCTTCCAAATCAATTGCTTCCTGAATTACTCCTATGCCCCAACATAAATGATATGCAGCTGAATCTAGAAAAACATGGGGACAAGGGGTATTTACCACCCCACACAGTCAAAAAATCTGCATATGACTTTTGACTCCCCCAAAGCTTAATTACTAATAGTCTACTGTGGATCGGAAAGTCTTCCTGATAGCATACACAGTCAATTAACACATATTTTCATGTGTATTATATACAGTATTCTCACAATAAAGTAACAGAGAAGATGTTATTAAGAAAATCACAAGGGGCTTGGTTCCTGTGGCTCAAGCGGCTAAGGCACCAGCCATGTACACCTGAGTTGGCGGGTTCGAATCCAGCCCCGGCCCGCCAAACAACAAGACGGCTGCAACCAAAAAATGGCCGGGCGTTGTGGCGGGCGCCTGTAGTCTCAGCTACTTGGGAGGCGGAGGCAGGAGGCTCGCTTGAGACCAGGAATTGGAGGTTGCTGTGAGCTGTGATGCCACAGCACTCTATCCAGGGTGACAGCTTGAGGCTCTGTCTCAAAAAAAATAAATAATGAATCAATAAATAAATAAAAGAAAATCACAAGGGAAGGTAAAAATATTTACTATTCACTAAGTTGGAGTGGATCATCATGAAGGCTTTCATCTTTGCTTCACAGCTGAGTAGGCTGAGAAGGAGGAGGAGGAGCAGGTCCGGCTGTCACAGGGCGGCAGAGGCAGAAGAGGTGGAGAAGGTGGGAGGGGAGGCGGGAGGGGAAGGTGCACTCAGCGTAACTTTACAGAAATACGTATTGCAATTTCAGTCTGAGTTTTGCTTCTCTGTTTCTCCTAAAATGTGTCTATACGGTATCAATCCTTCTACAATTTGCTTTCATTTCAGAGCCTGTATCACAGAAGGGTGCATGTCATGATGAAGTCAAAAGCAGTCGTGAAAAATCGAAACCCTTCTGCAGATTGCCTGCTGTCAGTTAGTTTCCGGGCCCTGCCTCTTCCCTGTCTTCTTCCCATCGCTGGTACTGGTTTGGGAAGACTCGTCTGCATCAAGTCATCTTCTTTTCACTCCTCTGGTTCTATTAGCTCTTGAATTTCTCCATGATCCATATCTTGAAACCTTCTCCCACCCCGACCTTTTATCTCATACTCACAACTTCTTTCATAATTTCACTAATTACTTCTGCTGTAAATCCTGTCATCCTACAACATCTAGACACACATTTCTCCAGCAGGAATTAATTGTTTCAGGCTTGATGGCTTTCGCCGCTTTTTCTATAAAACAACAGCATTTTCAGTGATGTAATCTTTCCAAACATTCAGGATGTGTTCCCTATTGGGGTTCTCTTCCACAATGTTGACAATCTATTCCATAGAGTACCACGTGTAATGAGCTTTAACAGGTGCTTGTGACTCCCCAATCTACATGGAGACGCTGCTTAGAGATATGTTTGTTGGCAAGTAAAACACTTTTACGCTTCAGTGTTGAACTCACAGGGTTCTGGGTGGTCAGGCAGCATTGTCAGAAGTCAAAACCACTTTAAAAGGCAGTTCCTTCCTGGCAAGGTAAGGACTTCAGGGAAAAAGTTTCAGTGGAACCAACCCAGAAAAGAGGCTCTCATTCCCAGACTTTAAACTTAATGTACAACCAGATGACTGACAGCTGGTGTGAATCTTTTCCCTGCAAGGCGCACGTGTTGGCGGCTTTATAGATAAGGGCAGTCCTAATCATAAACCCAACGGCACTTGCGAAAAACAGTAGAATTAGTAAATCCCTTCAAAGCTTAAATCCTGGTGCATGCTTCTTGTCCTTAGTAATAAATGTCCTTATGGCATCTTCTCCATAGACTAGGGCCCTTTCATCTGCATTAAAAAGCTGTTCAAGCAGATACTCTTTCTGATCCATGATTTTTTATTAATGGCAACTAAGAACTTGTCTCCTGCCTTTCCTATTATCTTGACATTTTTTAAGCCAAAATTCTTTCTAAAATTATCAAAGTTTCCTTTGCTGGCATTAATTTCTTCAACTTTAGATCCTTCACCTTCTTTTTGCTCTATATTGTCAAATGATGACTATAAGTATGCCTTTCTTACAACAGTCCTCCCCCCCCACAAAACTTGCATTTCTTGTATCAAAAACTTGATAAAAAGTTATTTCCCCAAATGTGTAAAGTTTCTGTGCTTTCTGATGTATCTGCAGTGACAGCTTCATTTATTTCCCTTTGGTTTCTTTCTTTCTTCTTCTTTTTTTTTTTTAATAATGGTCCTTACAATGGATTCACTTATCCTGAAATGGTGAGCAGCTGCAGCTGCCCAGTGCAATCTGTGGTACATATCAAGCAGTTCAATTTTTTCTTGTAATTGTCATGACTTTGCTCAGTTTCTTGGGCGCAGCAGTTCCAGCATCATTAGTGACACTTTGTACAAGTCACATGGTATCATTCAAGGTTTACAGCATTGTACTAAACATGCAACGACCAGGCGAGATTACCTTTTACCGTGATATGCAATTTACCGCAAAGACAAACTGCTCAGACAAAGACAGTGGTATCAAATACCCTTTAATGGGGGATATTTGCAACACTTTGGCTCAACGTAATAGCAACCGGAGTTTGCTGTGAATTATTACAATAAATTGTATGCAGTTATGATTTGACACTTCATCTTTATGTTTGATTACATTTCCTGGACTGCAAATGGCACTATGTATGGTCTGTAAGTGCTTATATGTAAAAGTTTTGATAAATTTTAACTTTTTATAATAGATCTATGTATATTTGTGGTAGTAAATGATAAAAGGAGAGTAGTATCTGTAATGCGTATATTTAATGCTGTCATTGAATACCTTTTTCTTGATTTTTTAATATTTCCAGGCTATGCAGTCCATTGGCAAGTTTTCTTCAGATTGTCACAAATCTTCAAAAAATTTCCAGTATTAACCATTACTCTAGAAGAATAAAAGATGCAACCAACAAAATCTAGACTGGGACATTCTGCAGATCAAATGGACTGTTTGGTTATTTTTTTCTCTTTAAATTTCAAAAAGGAAGAAAAAGGTGAAAAGTGACATAAGAAATATATCAACCAATTGCAATTTATGGAACTTATTTTGATCCTTATAGAGTATTATAAAATTATGCAGCAATAAGAAAACTGTGAACACACTGGATATTTGATGATAATATGAATTATTGGAATTACGGAACTGTGGCTATGTTCTTTAGAAAAACTTTTATCTTTTGGAGAACCTACTGAAATACTTTCAGAAGAAATGATATACTGTTTGGGATTTGTTTTAAATTGATCCATGAATGGGGCTGGGAGGAGAAATTTAGATAAAACAAGATTGGCTATGAAAAAAAAATTTCCAGCATGTTTATTAAAAAAAAATCCATATATAAGTGCATCTGTGCAGTTCTAAGCTATGTGGATTAGTGGTCACCTGTGTTAAAACATAGGTCAGAAAATTTTTTGTGTAAAGGCCAGATGAAAAACATTTCAAACACTAAGGGCTATACGTTCTCTGTTTCAGCTGCTCAATTCTGCTGTGGCAGAGCAAATGCAGCCATAGACAATACTTAACAAATAGGAGTGACTAAATGTCATGAAAGCTTTATTTTTTCCAGTGTTGGTGGGACTGCAAAATACACCCTCGTTGTGTTTTTTTTTTTTTTTTTCTGAGACTGTCTCACTATGTTGCCTTAGGTAGAGGGCTGTGGCATAACAGCTCACAGCAACCTCCAACTCCTGGGCTTAAGTGATTCTCTTGCCTCAGCCCCTCGAGTAGCTGGGACTGCAGGTGCCTGCCACAATGCCCAGCTGTTTTTTGGCTGCAGTTTTCATTGTTGTTTAGCAGGCCTGGGTCAGGCTCGAAAATGCCAGCCTTGGTGTATGTGGCTGGCAGTCTACTCACTGAGCTACAGGCACTGAGACAAACAATACAGCCTCTTCGGAAAGAAGTTTAGAGAATCCTCAAAGAACTCGAATTAGACCTCCCATTTGAACCTGCAATCCCACTCCTGGGCATCTACCCAGAAGAAAAAAATTTCTTTTATCATAAGGGCATTTGCACTAGACTGTTTATCACAGCTCAATTTATAATCTCCAAGATGTGGAAACAACCTAAATGTCAATCAACTGGGAATGAATTAACAAACTGTGGTAGATGTATACCGTGCAATTCAGCCATAAAAATAAAGGGAGACTTTACATCTTTTATATTACCCTGGATGGACTTGAAACATATTTTTCTTAGTAAAGTATCACAAGAATGGAAAAGCAAGTATCCAATGCACTCAATACTAATATGAAGCCAGCAGATGATGTAGTGCATCCCCACACAGGAGAAAAACTCAATTCAATTCAAGCTGGGGGAGGGGAAACAAGGGACTTGGGAGTGGAGGGCAGGGCGGGAGATTGGTGAGCTCCCACGTAACGGGAATGATGTAGGGGTACATGACATACCTACCTCTTTTGTGTGGGACACACTACAAGAGGGACTCTACCTGACAAATGTGACCATTGTAACCTAGTTGTTTGTACCCTCAAATTAACCTGAAATTAAAAATATATATATAATTTATGCTAAGTACAAAGCAAACCTGCAATAAATGCACTGACTTCTTGACTCATAATATTATAATAAACTAGTCATCTTAAAAAAAAAATCACGCAGTAGTTTTCTGACCCCGAATACGTAGTAATATATTTAAATTAATACATGGTTGTGATGTCTATAACATCTAAAAGTATGACAATGTCTCCATAAGAGAGAAAATTATAGATGAAAAAACTCAGGGAGTGATGCGAAGATTAAAATCTTCTTCTGAAGACAGTTGATGGCTGCTCCACTTCGGAAAGTCACCGTGGACAGCCCAGGGCATTTAAGGAAGAGGAGATGGACGCTAACACGTTGAGAGAGAGGGCAGCTCACTGAATATTAATGTCCCTCCAAAATTCTTATGTTGAAATTCTAACCCCTAATACAGTAATTTTCAACTGGTGTGCTGTGACACAATAGTGTGTCATGAGAGAATTTTAGTTGCAAAAAAATTTAAAGACCATTAATTAAATTATTTTTGAAAGAAGTTCAAAGCACAGTAAGTACATTCTTTTTTTCACTCTTCTTCTTCTTCTTTTTTTTTTCTTGATCCACATAATTTAAGTGTGCTGTGGAAGTTTAACTATAGGTTCAAGTGTGCCATGAAATAAAAAAGCTTGAAAAACACTGGCCTAATGTGACAGTATTAGACAGTGAGGCCTTCGGAGGTGATTCAATCCTAGGAGGAAACCCTTATGAATGGGGTTAGTGCCCTAACACAAAGTCATAAGAAAGCTTGCTTTTCCTCTCTGCTCTCTACTCTGTGAGGCTACAAAGAGCAGATTGCCACTTGCAAATGAGAAATAAAGCGTTCACCAGAAACAAGATCTGCTGGAGGCTTGGTCCTTCTGAGTCTCCAGAATTGCAACAAACATGGGTTTGATGTTTTAGGCACCTGCTCTGCGGTGGTTAGTTCCAAAGCCCAAGCCGGCTACGGGAGTGTGCCTAGCAACAAATGTACGTGTGGCTATTTTGCACTTTTGCTGAGGTTTAGGATGGGATTTATTGGGGTTATTAAAGTATAACCCTCAATTCTGTAGAAGTTTGACATGAAACACTAAAAATGGAATAGCATTCAGTTATCACAGCGTGAAGTATTTTTTAATTTGGGTAGAGTTAGAAATGTATATATAATAGTATTTAGAAGTATTAAAGGCAATGTTCAAAACTGTACTCAGTAAACCTTGACACACACATTCACAAAGTATAATTATAAATATAAAAATAAACAAGTGAAACTTTTTTCTTGGAGAAGAGTTAGCCTGTCAGGTGAACTGACGTAAGAACAAAGAGATTCACACTGAGCTATCACCTAACCCTGGAGAGAATGGCTAACATCAGTAATTCCCCAAACAACAGATGCCGGCATGGATGTGGAGAGAAAGGAGCAATTATACACCGTTAGTGGGACTGCAGACTAGCGTGGCCTCTACTATGCAAGGCAGTATAGAGATTCCTTAAAGAGCTAAAAGTAGATCTCCCATTTCATCCTGCAATTATAGATGGAAAAACTTTCCGAAGTGGAGTAGCTATCGACTGTCTTCAGAAGAAGATTTTAATCTTCACATCACTCCCTGAGTTTTTCCTTCTATGATTGCAGGACGAAATGGTAGATCTACTTTTAGCTCTTTAAGGAATCTCCATACTGCCTTGCCTAGTAGAGGCTACGCTAATTCCTTTACTAGGTGTTTACCCAAAAGAAAAGAAGGTATTCTACCATAAAGACTCAAATGTTTATAGAAGCACAATTCACAATTGCAAAGAAGTGAAAATAATCCAAGTACCCCTCACCACAAGAATGGATGAATAAATTGTGGAATGTGTGTACCGTGGAATATTATTCTGCTATGAAAAGATGGCAATTATGAATTCTGTGCAAAACCTGAATGGGATTAAAGACCATTCTCCTAAATGAAGCATCATAAGAATGGCAAAACAAACATCACATGTATCCAGTACTAAATTGGAAGTGGTAGATTAACACCTATGTGCTACATGAGAGAAAAATTCAATGAAATTCAAGCAGGGGGGAGGGGCAAGGGCTTGTGCAAATTCCCCTCCAGTGGGTACATTGCATGGTTGAGGCTCAGTACCTGGTGTGGGACACACATACGAATCAGACATGAACATTACAAACGCAAACTATGGAATCTGACTGTTGCTCACATTAATCTGAGGAAACAAAAGAACTAAAAGATTCTTTGGGGAAAGACGTTATTACTCTGTGAAGACATTTGCAGTACCCCGCAATTGCACTAATGCACACAGCTGTGATTTAATAAAAAAAAAAAAAAGACATTATTATTCTCTCAACTCATGAAGAGTTCATACATCATCTTTTCTCAATTTTAAAATGCCGTAGATTGTAAGATGTCCAGCGGATCTAGGAACAGCTTTCCAGAGAAAAAACTGAAACAAATCTAAAATTTTTACATATTAAATGTTCCCATCAATTGTGCAATATATCCTGATCTAAGTAATTTAAAAAGTGAAAAAGCAGCATCAATAGAATGAAAGAAATGTTTTACATCCTCATCTCCTCTGTCCACCCCACGGACCCCAGCAACACCACCACCGTCAACACACTCTGACGGTGAGGGAGAAATAAAGCAAGCAAGAAACCAAGAAGCCAAGAACCCATCACTCATTCTTCAGGAAAGATGCAGCGTAATTGAACTTCACTGCTTTGTCCTAACTTGTCTGTTCTAAGATGAGAAGAATTTTACATTTCAACTATTTTAAGTGCGTATATTTTTAAGTACTTTAGAGAATATACTTTATTTTAGAAAAAGTTTAGATTCACAGAATTATTTACAACATAGCAGAGTTCCAGTGTGCCCCACACCCAGTTTTTAATTGCTTCCTTTGTTGTCGTTGTTGAGTTAGTTGCTGTGTATATTTTAGACACAAGTTCTTTATCAAATGTATGTTTTGCATATATTTTCTCTCAGCTTTTGGTGGTCTTTTCCTTTTTAAAAACTCTGTCCTGTCCCACTCCCTGCACCGTACTTTTGTTGTTGTTGTTGTTACAGGGTACAATCTAGGACACCGCATTAGATTCAGAGGTTGTGTCTCCTTAGCTCCTTCATGTTTAACAGTTTCTCATGAATGGAGTTAGTCTCCATTATGAGAAAGTTTTTTTTTTTTAATGGGTGACTTTCACAGCGTTGTGTATTATTGGTCTGGTATTTTGTACTGTCTCCCAATTAGGATTTGTCTGATGTTTTTCTCATGATTAAACAGTGGCAATTATTTTTAGAAGGAAGCACACCAAGCTAAAATGCCATTCTCAGCACATATTTCAAGCATACATACGGCAGATATGGCTCATCACCCTGAGGTTAACTGGATCACTGGACACGAGGGCCAGCAGGTGCCTTCTACAGAGTTGCTCTTCTCTCTCCACCTCCTATTCGGTAATATAGTCCATGAAAGAAAGTCATTATGTATAGTTCACACTAAAGGAGTGGGGAGATATGATTAACCTCTTTAGCATGGAGTATCTGTAAAAGGTACTTGAAATTATTCTCCATAGGAGACTTGCCTCTTCTCTTCTTATTTCTATCAATATGGACCCATTTTTTTTTTTTTGAGACAGAATCTCACTATGTCACCTTTGGTAGAGTGCTATGGTGTCACAACTCACAGCAGCCTCCAACTCCTGGGCTTAAGTGATCCTCCTGCCTCAGCCTCCCAAGTAGCTTGGACTACAGGCTCCTACCACAATGCCTGGCTATTTTTTGTTGCAGTTGTCATTGTTTAGCTGGGCTGGTCGGGTTCAAACCCACAAGCCTTGGTGTATCTGGCTGGCTCTATAAAGACTGTGCTATGGGCACCGAGCCAATAAGGACCCATCTTATATATACGTACTCCATCCCTAGTCTCCGCCAATTCTCCAAGGAGACTTGGTTCCTTTAACATTTCCTAATGGTATTAAAAGCCAAGATCTGAGCACTAGGTATGCTCTTTGCTGTTAGAGGGCCACTCCTTCTAGGGCCTAGGCTCTCTCAGCAGACAGGACAAGGAGCCACATATAAGGAGTGTCTATACTAATTGAGATATGCATATCTGCATCTGTCTATAAATATTGTGTCAAGCTAAATACGACCTTATGTTGATATATCCAACTCTAATCCACTGCCATGTGGATCTTTTTAGACTCTTTTCCTTGTTTATTTCAAGCTTTCACATTAAGAGTGGGAAACCTGGTTTCAACCAGTTGCTGTCAATTAGCGTAATTGTTCATGTGTTTAGTGTTTTCAAAATTATTAATCTGTGCCCTCTGGAGAAATAATTATGCCAAATACAGCAGAGTGTTATGTGTAGTTTATTTTTCTTTAATCTTAAAGATTTCACTGATTTTTAAAGTTACATAGGTCCCCACCTATGGCAGCCACTGGTCAGCACCACTATATTTTTATCGTTTATAGATTTTCATCTACTTGGAATAAGTTTCCTTCACTTAACAATATGTATTTAAGGCTCATCCAGGTCTTTTCATAGCATGATATATCTTTTTTCATTGCTGAATAATATCCCATTGCCATTGCCAAGTGTATCTAATCATCTACTAATCTACTGATTAGTGTATCTAATCATCTACTGAGGAAAAAATTGGTTGTGCTCTGTTTTTCATGAATAAAACCCATGTAAGTATTTGTATGCAGATTTTTGGGAAGACATAACTTTTCAGCTCATTTGAGTAAATATCTAGAAGTGTAATTGTTAGATTCATTATCATTATTATTATTAGTTTTTGTAGAGACGGAGTCTCACTTTATCGCCCTCGGTAGAGTGCCGTGGCGTCACACAGCTCACAGCAACCTCCAACTCCTGGGCTTAGGCGATTCTCTTGCCTCAGCCTCCCGAGTAGCTGGGACTACAGGCGTCCACCACAATGCCTGGTTATTTTTCTGTTTTGCAGTTTGGCCAGGGCTGGGTTTGAACCCGCCATCTTTGGTATATGGGGCTGGCGCTCTACTCACTGAGCCACAGGCGCTGCCCGTAATTGTTGGATTTTATGGCAAGCCTATGTTTATCTTTGTATAAATACTGCCAAACTATCTTTCAAAGTAGCTGTACCGTGTTGCATTTCCACTAGCAATGAATGAGAGTTCCTGTGGCTCCACGTCCTTGCAAGCATTTCCTGTGGCTCCACGTCCTTGCAAACATTTGGTTACAGGCAGAACAGGGACTAACGAGCCCATTGTAGGCAAGGGAAAACACCTCCAGAAAAGGGGGAAACCAACAGAGAAATAAGCTGAGCAAGGCAGAATAAAAACAATTTAGCTAGCTTACTTTTAATATAACAGTTAAATTACTTGTTTGGGCAGTTTCTGCTTTTATCTGGAGGCAGGACCCTGACATTTGGTGTTGTGAGTTGTTTTGTTTTGTTTTTGAGACACAGTCTCACTATTTTACCCTTGGTAGAGTGCTGTGGTATCACAGCTCACAGCAACCTCCAAATCTTGGGCTTAAGTGATTCTCTTGCCTCAGCCTCCCAAGCAGCTGGAGCTACAGGTACCCCCCACAATGCCTGGCTATGTTTTTTTGGTTGCAGTTGTCATCGTTATTTTATCAGGCCTGGGCTGGGCTCGAACCCACCAGCCTCAGTGTATGTGGCTGGCGCCCTACTCACTGAGCCTTAGGTGCTGAGCCTGTTGTCATTTTTTTTTTTTTTTTTTTTACAATTCTAAGCACATGGTGACAGCTCATTGTTATTTTTATTTGTAATTCCTTAAGAACAAATAAGGCAGAGCATCTTTTCATATGCATGTTTTGTATCTGCACATATCCTTTGGTGATAAGTCTATCCAAGTCTTTTGCCGTCTTTTATGGGAGTTATTAATTTTCTTCTTAAGTTTTAAGAGTTATTTGTTTATATTTCATACATATCTTTCATGAAATATATATTTTACCAATATTTTCTCTAAGTTTATGGCTTGACTTTTTTTTTTTTTTGTAGAGACAGAGTCTCACTTTATCACCCTCGGTAGAGTGCCATGGCGTTACACAGCTCACAGCAACCTCCAACTCCTGGGCTTAGGCGATTCTCTTGCCTCAGCCTCCCGAGTAGCTGGGACTACAGGCGCCCACCACAACGCCCGGCTATTTTTCTGTTTTTGCAGTTCGGCAGAGGCTGGGTTTGAACCCGCCACCTTCGGTATATGGGGCCGGCGCCCTACTCGATGAGCCACAGATGCTGCCCTGGCTTGACTTTTTGTTCTTTTAAAAGTGTCTTTTGCAGAACTGTTTCTATAATTTTTATATTATTTTTATTATGCTAAATTCTATATAACATAAAATTTCCCATTTTGGCCCATTTTAAGTGCATAATTCAGTGGCATTAATTACATTCTCAAAATTGTGTCAACCTTAGCACTCTGAGTTTCCAAAGTCTTTCATCACTTGGAACAGAAACTCTGTACCCATTAAATAATAACTTCCCTCTCTGCTCTCTCCCTAATCCCTGGTCAATTATAATTACTTTCTGTCTCTATGAATTTGCAGATTTTGAATATTTCATGTAAGTGGAATCACACAATATTTGTTCTTTCATGTTTGGCTTATTTCATTTAGCATTATGTTTTCAAGATTTATCTATTTTGTTGCATGTGTCAGAAATTAATTCCTTTTTATGGCTGAGCAACATTTTATTTTATCTGTATACCACATTTGGTTTATCCGTTTATCTGTTAAGAGTGAATTATTTCCACCTTTTGTTTATTGTGAATAATACTACTATGAGCTTTGGCATACAAGTCTCTGATTAAGTTCCAGTTTTTGGTTGTTTTGACTAACCCGGGAGTGCAATTACCAGGCCAAGGGGTAATTCTATATTTAACTTTTTAGGAGCTACCAAACTGCTTTCCACAGCAGACACACCATCCATTGTACCATTCCACCAGCAATGCGCAAGGTTTTCAATTTCTCCAAATCCTTCCCAAACCCTATTTTTCTTTTTTTAATTATAGCCATCCTAGTAAGTGTGAAATTTTATCTCACTGTGCTTTTGACTTGTGTTTCCCTAAAGACTAATGATATTGAGCATCTTTTCATGTGCTTATTGGTCATTTGTACATTTTCTTTGAAAATTGTCTATTCAAATCCTTTGCCCATTAATTTTTTTTTTGTCCTGTGTTGTTAAGTTACAGAAGTTCTTTGTATCTTCTGGGTATGAATCCTGTATTAGATATAATTTAAATACTTCCTCCCATTCTGTGGGTTGTCTTTTCACTATTTTAAGGATGTTCTTTGATGTTTTCATTTTAGTCAAGTCTAATTTATTGTTTCTTTTGTTGTCTGTTTTTGTGTCGTATTTAGGAATAAATTGCCAGTTCCATATGGGCATGTACATATCTGCCTCTATGTTTTCTTCCGAGTATTGTATAGTTTCCGATCCTAAAATTTGATCAGGGTGGCATCCATAGCTCTGTAGGTAGGGCACTGGCCACATACACAGAGGCTGGCAGGTTCGAACCTGGCTCCGGCCAGCTGAGACAATAATGACAAATGCAACAAAAAATAGCCGGGCGTTGTGGTGTACGCCTGTAGGCCCAGCTACTTGGGAGGCTGAGGCAAGAGAATCACTTAAGCCCAAGTGTTTGAGGTCACTGTGAGCTGTGATGCCACGGCACTCTACCAAGGGCAACATAGTAAGAGTCTGTCACAAAATAAATAAATAAATAAAATAAAATAAAATTTGACCAAATTTTGGCCTCTAAAAAGATATTACCAGATGGTACTACCACCAATAGTTTATAAGACTGTCCATTTTCTCTCAAGTGTTGGATATTATCAATATTATAAGTATTTTGCTATCTAATGTGTCAAAAGAGATATTATATCATTTTAGTTTTCACTTTCAGTATTTGCAAAAAGACTAAACATCAGGCGGTGCCTGTGGCTCAGTGAGTAGGGCGCGGGCCTCATATACTGAGGGTGGCAGGTTCAAACCCAGCCCCAGCCGAATTGCAGCAACAACAAAAAAATAGTTCAGTGTTGCAGCGGGCGCCCATAGTCTCAGCTACTTGGGAGGCAGAGGCAGGAGAATCGCTTAAGGCCAGGAGTTGTATGTTGCTGTGAGCTGGGATGCCATGGCACTCAACCCAGGGTGACAGCTTGTGGCTCTGTCTCAAAAAAAAAAAAAATAAATAACTAAACATCTTTTCTCACATTTATTGGACATTTGTATTTTTATTCTTTTGTTAATTGTTCCATTCTTATTCTTATTCATTAGTATTTAAAATATTGATTTATAGGGCCTCTTTATATGTTATGGGCATTTATTCTTTCTTATATTTCTTATACATATTGTTTAATTTATAATTTTCCTTAATTTAATTTAAGAAATCATTTTGCAAAACAAATACTTAATATTTTTATGATGAACATTTATAATGAATTTTAGCATTTTTTTCCTTAGGAACAACTTTTTAAATCATAGTTATAGGTATGTATAACTATAGTCTTAAAAATACTTTTATAACTGTTAGCACATGGTTCTTATGTTAATATTTATCTCTTGTATTCTTGCTATTATTGAGTTCAATCTTTATTCCATGATGGTCTGAGAAGATGCAGGGGATAATTTCTATTTTTTTAAATTTGCTGACATTAGACTTGTGGCCCAGGATGTGGTCAATTTTGG